>JAVJGJ010000034.1:13590861-13644970 GCA_035590215.1 Microhierax caerulescens | reverse complement strand
CAACACCAGTTCTCTCACAAAACTTGTTCTCTAGACCCTCCACCAGCACTGTTGCTCTTCTTTGGACACACTCTAGCACCTCTATGTCTTTTTTGTAGTGAGGGGCCCAAAACTGAACCCAGTATTTGAGGTGCGGCCTCACCGGTGTTGAGTACAGGGAGATGATCCCTTCCCTAGCCCTGCTGGCCACGCTCTTTCCAATATAAAATTAAATTCTGCTGTGCTTTAAACAGAACAGATAGGTTTGTTTATATCCAAAAGTAAAATGTCTTCCTCACTGCACAAAGATTTATCAGAAATCTGTATTACTCTGTCTTAGAAAACATACACAGTAGAGACCACGAACAAAAATAAAAGCCAGCTGTCCGGCTGCCCAACAAAATAGATCTCAGCATGTCTTCAGGGAAGGAAGTCTCACAAAATATAGCCATAGTGTTTCATAAAGTGACAGAAACTGTTGTATCAGGTCCTGTTGTTGTAGAGGATGGAAGAACAATGCTTCATCATATCAAACAACAATGGCATTGAAGAGACATTATGGAAGTTTAGAAGTGGGACACTTAGCTCTTTAGTGCTGACCGCCAATCAATTGAAACCTATCATTTTAGCGCTGAAAACCATACATATTGGAACCAGAACACTGAAAGTGGCAAAACAAATGACAAAACACATTTTTAAAACTACAGAAAAGAATGGGATTGTAAGTAAAGCTATAGGCCTACTAAAATAGAAAGGCACAGATGAAGTAGTGAAAATTTTCTTCTGCTTTTAAAAGTATAACATTTAGGATAACATTTTGAGAAAGTCGTTGAACAGAATGCAGAAAGGTACATTTTGCAGCATCTAAGCTAAAGGTGCTAGTAGACCATGATTAAAAAGGAACTGTAAAGCCTATTCTAGCCATGAGTTACTGAATTTTAGCAAAAGTGATTCCCAGAAAGAGTGATATTCACTCATTTCTATTATTTCATACCTAATTACATCATGAAGGTATTTTATATAATATATTTGAAAGATTTCATCCAAAGAGAACAGTAAGGCAATTTTGTAATGCTTAGAAAAATAATTTTCTGACAAATTTTCATCATTTTTACAGACCGTCAAACAATTGTGGAGTTTATTGTTCTCAGTCAAGGTGAGCTATGAAATCTCAGTGCTGATGGTTATTATTGATGAGCTTTCAGCCTTGGGGGGGGGGGGGGGGACACACGACACGACAGGGGACACACATGACAATTCCATTTATCTGAAAAATAGATTAGAGCCTTTTTAATAATGTAGTGCTTCCGGCTTCTATTGACATAGGAATTATATGTTAGGCAGCCAAAAGCCTATATGGGCATCTTTTTTATTTTATTAGAAATATATACATATCTGAATCTACTAAAGGTCAGGACAAAGTCATCAGGCTTCTTACTGCAGTTGGACTAAACTCTGGCTGGAATGATTTATATGGCAATTAGAGTTTTTCCCAAGAATATAACTAGCCCAATGCTAAAGACAGGAGAATTGCTGCTGGTGACTCTCACTTGCTCTCCCCCAAGGATGCGAGCATTACAAGAAGTTCCCTTTTGAATAAATGGAAACACAGGCATCAGCTCTGTTCACTGCAGCAGAAGCTTAATCCTTGCATAAATACTTTTTAACACAGAAGTCAAATGGTACAAAGACTTGTTTTTGTACTGATGCCCCTCCTATCTAGTGACAAGATCTGACAGCACCATCTTGTCTGATACATGGCTAAGAGATGTAGCTTCTCATCAAGGTTCCTTTTTCCTAATTTATGCCATTCTTTAGGCTAAGAGATGTAGCTTCTCATCAAGGTTCCTTTTTCCTAATTTATGCAAATCTTTAGCTCTGAACAGACTAAATGCCCCACAGGAGTAAAAAAATTTAGTGGAGAGGATGGGATAGGAATAGATAAATCTGTTGCAAAATGGCCCTGATCAGCTTGCTATGCAAATTCCACAGCATCACCATGTATTAGAGAAGTTAATAGCTATATGAAATGCCTCTTTCCCCATTAATAGGCTAGATACAGAGTTGAAATTCATGTTTAAGCTACAAGAGGCACCACTAGAAATGACTGTTCAAGCATGCATGTGTACTGGTACAGGCCCATTAATGTATTTTTTCTGGTTTTATGCGCTCCAGGAAAGTTTGGTGCATGCAAGGGATAGGGACAGCTCAAGGGGATGTAATGAATGAAGTCTGTCCTGTATTTTTGAAAGTCCAGTACCTCAATTTAATTCTTGCCCTTCCCAACTGATCTTTGTGAAAAGATCACAGTCAGAAAACGGAACAGCTTTTACAAAGCAGATAAGAAACTAAGTATTTTTTTTAATGTCACATTGAAAACAAAGATAAATAAAAAAAGACTCTGTAAATGCTAAACCTGATTGATTTCTTCTGTGAAGCTTTAATGCAGTGAATGCAATCCTCAGAAAAATGGAATAAATGTAAACTCAATGGTGTTTGGAAGTTTCTATTTATGTAATGATATTAAGTACTCTGGAATTTAAATTGTATTCATTTTGACTGTAGTGACATTTTCAGATACAAGAAAAGTGTTTCAAGGGTATATGAAATATGTCTTAAAAATGAAGTATCTTTAACACTTGAATGCATACTCTATAATTTACAACATTGCTGTAAAAAGTACATCTATATTTCAGAATACATTTTTCTATCAACATGTCTAAGTTTCAGATTGTGTGTGTACAATAGGTATGCAGAAATTTCAGCCCTGAGAACCAAAGATCTCCAACTTACGACGTGCAAACAGGTCACATAAAAGTAATAGAAATTATAAGCAAATAATGGAAACATGCTCTTCCTTGGAAACAGCTGCAACAAGAAATACCTTTCTCTAGCTAGACAATAACAACAAAAAGAAAACATTACTCTCATTCTCTACACAAACACACCAGATGTTTTGGTTTTTTCTTTCAAACAAAATTTAGTTTGTCTCTCTTCTGTGCAAATGAAAAGCAGTTCCGAGAGTTTTCATTTAACTATAAGAACAAAAAATAAAAAAGGAAAATAGGCAAAGCAGAGAGTTTCATCACAAATTACCACACAGGCCACAGCTAAGAGTGGCTGGTGAAGAGCAGATGGGTTTTACCCAGCAGCCTTTTTTATACCCAAAGTGGATTTGAGAAACTCTCAGGCCCTCTCAGCTCTTACTAAAGGTTAGTGTGTTTTAAAGGTCTGTCACAAGAATTACTTAAACATACTTTCAGCAGAAAAGCAAGGATTTTCATAAACATCAAAAGTGTTTGGATATATTTAGCTGTCCCTGAAAATACAGGTATCCATTGCTGATCCAGGAGGGCTCTGGTGAGCTTGCCTTGCTTAGACCTGTCTTCAAATCACACTTGCCTTGAGCATTCACAGCTATTAAAGAGATTTATGGGATTCAAGAAATATGGCTGTTCTGTCAGTAATATGGTCTGGTTTCAAGGAACTTCTTCAGGTATTGGTAGTATCCTTCTGATAAAAGACTATTCCAGATAAAGAGAAGTATTCTATCCAGACACTGTAAAGTGCCATATACCACCAGAAAAAAAAAAGAAGGAAAAAAGAGCCGAGATATGCTCTTCCTCTCCATATTTTTAAAACTCCCCAAATACCAGCTGAGTCAGCTCCCCAAATATCAATCTCTACATGAAATCTCACTGCCACTAAAAACATACAACTTGGTTTAGAAGGAGATTTTTGAGATCCTCTTTTCCTCCTGTAACTCCACAGTCATAGATG
Source organism: Microhierax caerulescens (assembly GCA_035590215.1). Classification (NCBI taxonomy): domain Eukaryota; kingdom Metazoa; phylum Chordata; class Aves; order Falconiformes; family Falconidae; genus Microhierax; species Microhierax caerulescens. The sequence continues at coordinate 13,641,211 of JAVJGJ010000034.1, read as the reverse complement.
CCTTCAGTGTTCTGCAACAGCAGAAACTCCGGAGCAGCAGCCCCAGACTCCTGCAAAACCCCAGTTCAGCCCCAGATGAAGTTACTCATTCCCGAGTAAGGAGTGAGACTGCCCTTCTGCAGAACACAGCAGGAGACCTCACAATACAAGCTGTATCCTAATGGACATGTACAAGGGGGAGGCATTTACTAAATTTTAAGTGCTTGAATTAGGAACCTTAATACTAGTCCTTTAACATAGTGCTTTGGGTGCAGCAAACTGGGGGTTTCACATTGCCTCAGGAAATGTGCCAAGTCATCTCCAGATCTCGTTTCCTCCAAAACTCTGATGCTCAGGACAGCCAGGTGGATTAACACAGCAGAATTTGCTGTGGCACTGAATTGAGCCCATATTTGCAGTAGCATATGTGAGCAACCACTGCTAAATAATCCCTCCTAACTAGCCTCTGCTGCTGCCATGCACGCCAGCTCCCACGGCACAGATCCAAAAGGCACCACCATCAGCTCTTGGCCTCAGCTTCTGCAACACATGAAAAGCATCCCACTTCCTGAGCAAGCTCCCTCAAGAATGAGATTATTTCAGAAAAATCCTTTTAAAAACACTTACTAAGAGAGAACCCATCATAGCCCCCCAATATTTAATGGTTACTAACCAGTTGATATCCTCCTGATTTCCTTTGATACCTTTCCAAAAATTATTTGATGACGAGACTGGGGTGGGGGTGGGGGAGATGGGGTGCAAAGCACTTGCAATACAGACTGTACTTCTTACCACTTCATAATGGCAGCTAGGGTCACGGGTGAGACCAAAACCCTGCTCTGACATTCATGCAAAGCAAGATGATGTGACCTCCCCACAGTAAGTGAAACTGAAATAAGATAAGCAGAGAAAGACAGAAAGGCAGGCATTACAGACAGGACATGAAGGAACAGAAGAAATGGTGTGTCCAAAGTCACATCAGAGCCTGCAGCTGAGCTGAAATTAGCACAGCACCTGAACAACAACAAAGAAAACATGTATTGCACACCTTCTCTGTATAGCATCAAACAATCCAAGAGCATCATCTCTTTGTCACTGTACACAACCGCTGAAGGGCCATGTGCACGAGGTATACAGGTGTCCTACAACAGGCACACTCCAGAGCCATCAATGCTTTCAGCTCAGGAGTTCCTCACTCACAACAGTTCTGCAATACACCAACAGGGACATTATTCTAAGGGTTTTTTAAATGGTATCTAATGTAGCTCTTGCTTTAAGGATTGAAGGAGACTTATCGTTCCTTGTTCACCTGAGACTAAAGAACAAAAGTAAAAAGCCAATAGCCCTGAAAGTCACTACATTGGGATAACTGAAGAACAGACATGGATTCTACAGAGGTAGAAAGAAACTGTTAGGCAACTAAGAAATTTTTAATATATAAAGAACAAATGATGAATTCACTTTGGCAGGTTTCCATTTTTTGCTGTACTGCTGCAGTGATGACATAAGGCTTAACACTGAGGGCACCAGTCTCTGAAAATTATATTTATGTCATTAATATTCTATTTTTGAGTTTCAGGTGAGTAAAATGCCATAAAAATCACTGCCATAGAAGGATGCTGTAGGTCAGGTGATGCAAGACCAAGAAGTACTTACTTCCATCCGTGTAAGGTGGAGTATTATCACAAATACACTTTGCAGAAGAGGTAATTGGCCGTAACATTTGAGCCAGAAAATATTGACTCTCATCTCATGGCCCTTCTCCTGAGGGTCATGCAACAAAACAAGAAAACAGGACATCAAATTAATCTATGAATATCTGAGCAATATCCTCCTCCAAGCAGCCCTACATAAATCATTTAGAATAAACCCAGGCAATGTATATGATGTAGATAACGTTTTTTCAGTATGATACATAAATAACTATGAAAAATTTTAGCCTGAGAAGGGATTTTAAAAGATGCAGTGGATAGCAATACAGAAGTGCTAAAGACAGATAAAACACCAGGGATCTAAGAGATGGACACAGAAGCATGGCAGGCAGTACCAGCAAAAGAGGAGTCAGGAGAGTCAAACACCACCATCCTTCAGCAGGCAGACTTCTCCATTTAAAAACTGCTAGTTTTCTTATGGTGTAAGTGAAATTTTGTGGAAGAAAAATCTACTGATACTATGTTTTAAATGTTTTCTGAGAACCTATACACAATACTTTAAATGTTAATTGAAATTATTTTGAAGATACTGAATATATGGGTTGGGGCAATGGTATGTGGGGTGGGGGTTGGTTTTTTTTGTTGTTGTTGTTTTGTTTTTGGTTTTTTAAGCTATTAGATTTCCATGGTAAAATTATTTTTTATATTATTTTAATAAGAAGCTCCATGGAAAAAAGCCCACTAAGAACAACAGTACTGGGTGTATAACTGCTTTTCCTATTAAAAAAAAAAATTGAATGCTCCATCTCTGGTTCTGGGTATTAACATTTATTTAGACCAGTCAGTTCACATCTATAATGAAAATTCATTTTTCAAGTTACTCTATAGAGCTCCTAACCTTATAGGAATTTTGGGGTGGTTTTGCAGGAAAGCTAGTTTTAGAAACCTACAGACTGTGATGCCTTAAAACGTATTTCTAAAATTATGTGAAAACTTGTCCCTAGGCAGTGACTGGTTGTCAGCTCGGTACGTTCAGGCAGCCATACAGCACAGTAATGATGATAAACTGGTTCCTGGCTCCTGTGGGCTCTTGACTTACATAAACATTAGAAGCAAAACAAGTAGTCTGAGGTAACAGAATTGTTAATCAGGTGCAAAGAAATGGTCTCTCATAAACGTTCTTAAAGGCGGAAATTTCAGAGCTGACAAGGCTCATCTTGCAGATCTCACAGAAAAACTAAGTATTTCATGTAGGCAGGTTAAGAGCAAAATACATGATGATGCAAACTTCACAGGAAATTCTCTTTCCCCGTCTGTTTGATGCCCATGTTGCCATTATGGCTTTTGTTTTACAATAGCCACCCTGGCAGGAGGAGTCTCAGCATCATAACATTTTGCAGATACTCCGTGCGCGTATGTTCACTTCAAACTGCGAAAACAACTAGGATTAAGTCTAACCCATTCTTCTGCTCTACTGCATGTCAGAATAGAAGATGGAAAAAAAAATGAAAAAAAATAATCTCACAGGCAGTAAGAAATCTACAAAAGAATCAGACTCAAGGATGCTAATAGCTATTTGACAAGGGAAACAAGAAAAAAAAAAAAACAAACAACCCTCACCACCAAACAAAAAATCAAAGATAAATCATTACTGTCTTGATCTGTTTATCCTACCATAAACATGTCGAAAATTTGTGGCAGTTAATTATGGCTTGGGCTTTGTTTTTTTTTTATTATTCTTCACTACTGTTACCTAGATGCAAAAGAGACAGAGGCAGAAATGGAAGTCAGAACTGTGGCTAACATAATTACTTAATTAAATCCCCAAAAAGGAGAGTAACCTAGAACAACATACATACATGCACTAAAGCCTTTTTTCTTCAAAGCTATACAGAGTCCAAATTAAGGTTTATACATTGAAAGAGAACAGCTTTCACTTTCATACTTTTTTTTTTTTTTTTTTTGCCTTTGACACAGGGTCTGAAAATGGCAGAGAACTGGCCCTGGATTGTTCAGGAATCAGGATAGCAAAACAAAATTAAAACAACAAAGCAGTAACAGAGCAACTCAACTTTCTACTCTTTGGTTTTACACGGGAGTTGCAATTCTACTGATGCCAAAAAAGTTATAATCAATTCATGCTATTGAAGCAAGGCACAGGTACCAGTTGCTGGAAGACATTTTCATTATTCTATCCTACAGGCACTGTTGTGCTGTCATTAGTTAAAATAATTAGAAGAAATAAGATGCTGGCTAAAGCATTTTCTGCAGAATTTCAAATAAAAGTAATTTTTCCTAAATAATACTTTAGAAGATGCTAATATGTGTACCTGCAGAGGCTTGATCTCCTGATTTCTAGATGACATTAGCCAATTTAAAACATTTTTGCAGTAGTATCTTCTGTTCTTCAGTAAACAATTGAAATGTTAAAACATCACTTTGAGTGAATGACACTTGATAAACAAAAATACTGCTTTACACAGTGCAATTAAACTGTGAAACTCATTATCCCAAGGTATCACTGAGATTAGAAACTTCAAAAGAACTAGAGAGAGAGAGAGAACTGCAAGGATCACCAGAACAGTAACACTTAAGGCAGCAAATGTTGACAACTTTTTAAAAAATATCCACTCTCAGGCTTCAAGGCCACTTTATCTACAGTTGTCCTGGAAAAACAACACTATGAGGTGAGTCCCAGGTGATCCAGTCTGGTAATACCTAGAAGCTACCTTTTGGGACCCTGCCTCCTCAAACAGAAGCGTAATACTAAGTTGTAGCTCTCTACAGCAGAGAAAACACGGCTGCCTTTGACTAACAAGAGCCACTAGTAAACTAATGGCATTAATGTGAATGTTTCTGAGAATGTCTTTGGAACAAAAGCCTGGTTTTTCAGATTGCAGCCTTCCTTTCATTTGAGTTATCCTCCCTGTTCCCAGTGCTGAGCCACACTCTGCCCCAACTACTCTTTCCCCAGACACTGTTCTCATTAGCAGTCCACGTGACAAGCTCTCATGGTTGCTTACAGCAAACGGACACCCGTGCTTGGTCACCATGTGCACAGGGTGGCACAGAGGGAATAAACAGAGTCATGGACAGCTGTACCAAAGAATTGATCCTCAGATCTGGCCCTTGTGGGAAATCAAACTCAGGTGCAATGGCTGGACATTGTGGGGTCCCTCCTTATCAGCCCTGTTCTCTTCTCTCTGGCTCCAAGCCCTCCTCCGCCACCTTAACACCCTTCCTCTCTTGCAGCTGTTTCGCAATGACCAGCTTAGCTGGAACCTGGGGATCACACACAGAAAACAGAATTGAAAACATCACACCTGGAAGACTAGGGGCTAGAAGTTAGAGCTTCTAGCTCTAAGAAGGAGGAGACAATTTTCTCAAGGTGCCTAAAAAAACCCAAACCTTGCACATTCAATAGTCTCTTTTAACTTAGGTGCAATCTTTGTATACTTGCATCATAAACAGTGAAGTGTGGTAAACAGAAGACACACCAACACTTTCTGAAGACATCAACCTGAGTATGAAAATTATTTTTGCTAGCACTGCACATACTCTTGTGACAGGCTTATTGTTCTAACATTTAGCAGAGAAACTGATGGTCCTTGGAGGCATGAATACACGGCAGAATAGCACCATCATCAAACCTTTCACAGTATTTGTGTCACTTTTCCTATGTTATACCAAAATATTTTCCTTTCAAACATTTCTTGAACATAGTGGCTGCTTTAATGCAGAGGTAGTTCTGTAGGTTGAGAAAAGAATCAAAATCACAGAGCTGAAGGATAATAAGTAGTCCTATTAATAAAGTTTTCTCCTTTGGCTCCTTCCAATTTAATTAATAACATTTCATTCATATGTATTTATAATATAGAACATAATCATGCACAACACAAGCATGCAGACAGAACAAAAAAAATTAAAATGTTCATATTCAGGAAAGCCCAAAATCCAGCACAAGTAGAGGCACTTGGAGAGCCAGAGGAAATAGAAGACACCAGGTAACAATGATCCAGTGGTGTTTAACCAAGACAAGATCTGGAAGCAGTAAACTGTGCTCAAATATGTCAAAGGAAGCAAGTGTGTAGAACAGAGCAGAAGGGCTTTTCTGAGATGGAGTTATCATGAGGTTTTTTGGAGACTTTATACTACCTATTTCAGTGGACAACAAGAGAGAGAAATAAACTAGTTTTTCCACAAAGAGTGTAAGGAGCTAATTTTTTCCAGAAGCCCTTTGTCACACATGGTCTGCACTGGAAAACACGTGTGTACAGATAGTGCTGCTGTTCTCCAAATTCACTGCCCAATCTTCCTGCCTCCTTACCTGAAACTGAACAACACTTTCACAGATACGCCGCTACTTCTTCCCTTATCTATCAAAATAGTCTCAATTTGAAGCAGAGGCCATGAGGAACACAGAACTACTACCCGATCTCCCAGAACAGCCAAGGGCACCAAATAGCATCCAGAGTTATAAGATTTGGGTAGCAGTGGTGGGCAAGTAAATTGCATTGTTCCAGAGACTGGTCTGAGACCTGAAGAAGCAAAGCTAGACCATTTATAGCATGTAGAATAACCATTGTTTGATGAAACCACAAATATCTGAAAGGAATAATTTTGTTTAAAACAAATATCCTCTCAAGAGTCCCCTGGTTTTGAGATGCTCCTTAAGGGATTTATTTCCCTCCAGTAAAGGCAGCAAGGGAATGGTCAAAATATTTCACACACACACACACGACATTTGTTAAAATAACTGAAAAAAAACAAACCAAAACAACAACAAAAAAAAACAACACCAAAACCCAAAACAAACAAAAAAAGCACTGTATTTGTCTTTCATCAATAGATTTATATACAGAGAACAACAGGAATGGGACTGTTTAGTGCTTTTTTGGCTAGAAATCTATTTATTTGATGAAGGATAGCATGGCAATAGGGATTAAAACTCTTCAGATTTTTATTGCTCTGTTTCAAAGATTCAAAAATAGTGAAATGTGTTTCAAAACTTGCATGGTTTTAGCAGTTTGGGTTTATGCCCCTAATTCCATATCAGTCTAAAATTACCTTAACCATATTTTCCCAACCAAACATGCAGAACGTCTCCTGAGTCCTGGAAAGAGAGGTTAAGATGTATTTCATGTCATAAAAGCTAGGACAAAAAACACAGTTCAACTCTAACAAACAGCGGAAAATTACTATTAAATAAGGGAGACAATATTTCCCAATCTTCTTTGGGGTCCATGTTCTTCTGGTTATACTAAATTTGCTTTCTCTGAAATAATATAACATATTTTTCATCAATTAAAAAGCCCCTTGTCTCCCAAAGAGATTTAATCACTAAGAATAATTCTGCTGAAACTTCATTTTGTTTCATTGACAATAAAGAGCATCATCTTGGTCTTATCACCATTATACATTCCAAAACTAAGTAAAGTTATGGCTTCTGATGTAATTTTATATCTACTGTCAGAGAAACATAAATAAGATTAGCAAAATTGTGACCCCAGCTCCACGGAGCATCTTCAAAGCTTACCCTTTTCTCAAGTAGCTCATTTGTCAAAACAGCACAGCCCCAAGCTGTGCGGCATGATGTCCCCAGAAATACACCTAAATATCCTCTCTGAGCTCTGCTCTTCTCCCTGTCAGGTGAACAATTTGCAGTTCTATCAAGAGACTTGCTTCTGAAACTGGTACACGCTTTTACAGTCCTCATGCATTAGCTACTGTTCCACCAGCCAAGTCAGGCATCCAGATACAGCACCTAATTACAGGAACTAATTTATCTTTGACATCTCCTTATCTGGGGCCCAGATGAAAGCAGCTTGATTGGTAAGAGAGCAGTCACAGAAATATAATGAGGTGATTCAAATATCAGTACTGAAACTACATGCTATAAAACAATGTAAAAAGTGTTCCTCTCTTTCCTGCTAGCTCGTAGTTGCCAGATATAATGTGTCTCTGCAACTAAATCAGAAATGGTATCTTGTAATTTTACAGAGTCCTCAAAGGCCTTTAAATTGCGGTACCTTCACAGCACAAGTTTCATGGAAGTATTCAGGGAAAGCACAGATGCTGGACGATGCTGGATTTGGGGGTAGGCAGGGGCCAGGGAGCAGGTTGTGGAATAAAAACACCGGTTGCTTTTTTTTATTAGGAGAAGGAGAAAAAGAAAAAGATATATAATGTAATAACAGGGTAGGAATTATAACTAATTATTTAAAAAAAAAAAAATCAAGGAAGGGATCTTAGGTCATCTAGTCCAATCTCTTACTCAAAGCTGGGTCAAAGCTGAATTTACTCCTGGGCCAGTTCCAACCCCAGAACAACTCTCTGTCCCCTTCCACACACACTCATGCTAAGAAAATCTATCCCAAACCGAGCAAGACAGTTCACAACATTAGTCCCCTCACTTCTTTATATAAGCTTATTTTTACTAGAGTAATACAAAAATAATGGCGTAAAAGAAAAAGCTGGTGTGGAAATACAACTCTTAAATCAACTTCCTAACTAGTTTTTTTGTTTCCATTAAAATATTTAGCGGAAACAAGAAAGTATGAACTGCAGGACTAACAATGCCAATAAGTTTGTGCCTTGTGGTTGGACTCCCTGATGTGTAACACATTGCTGGCACTAGGGAAATCTTTGTTATATTTGGGATATTTGTATTTCTTTCAAGTAAATTCTGTGAAGAGCTCAGGGGCTAAGCACATGATGAAACATTTCCCTTCTGGACACTAGTTGTGTTGCTTAATTAGCCATCTGTTTTCATAAAATCTGGAGGAATTCCGTATGTTAGATATCTATCTCTCTGTCAGATTTTACCAAAAACTGACAAAGGCTTAAAAAGTTAGAGTGAACACAGAGGGACAGACTGACAATGTGCCTGAGTACGATTTAATTGCCTCAGGAAACGAGGCTAAAATAGATGCACAGTTTAGAATTGCTTCTGGAGATGGGCCCACTAACAGGCTATAACACAGAGCTCAGGACTTGATTTTTCTTTTTATTCTTATGTTTTTAAATTGGGGGGAACAGAAACCCATCAACACTTCAAACATCTGTGGATTTTTTGAGGTGAAGGCAGAGTAAATACTGTTCCCAAAGATGAGAAAAGCTACTGCTGGATGGACAGACAGGACATGGTCTGAAACAGGTAGATCAGGTTTTTTTAAGCCTTAAAAAAATTTAACTGAAGTTTGGTGAAATGTTCAAGTAAAAAGCATCTTAAGCTCATCTTTATCCCACTTAGTATCCCACTTAGCCTGTACCAAGTTAATTTTCTTTGCTAACCCCTGACAAGTACCAGACAGCCTTTAGAATCTGACAGCAATCTTGCACAGCACAGAGGAAGAGTGGTAAGATACTATTATTATCTATGACAACCCACACTGATCAAGAAATGCTCAAAAAAAAAAAAGTTACAGTTCATAATAGTTTAGACTATGGCATCATTGACACAATTTTTTCATTTTTTTTTTCCCCACCAAATTAGAACCATGATAGGCAACAAGAGACCTCTTGCATTCAGATGGAGAGGCTGGGGAAGAAACACAGCTCTTCAGCCAGCTGGTAGGTCAAGCAAGTGTTCTGTAACCACCAAACTTTCTTTCTTCAAAAGTGTACTTGTAATTTAAATATTTTTGTGTAGCTGCACTGAAGATACTTAGTTTCACGATTTTCAACTATTTTATAGAGGGTTACTCAGTCTGCTGGGCTGTTTGTGTCATGAGAAGTATCATGCTCAGGACATCTTGGTAAATCAGAATGAGAGCCTGTCTCTTGGCCATTGCCCCTTCCCTGCAAGGCTGGGCACCAGAAAGCTCAACCATAAACAGATTCTAACCCAAACTGCAAGAGAAGACACAATAAACAAGTGAAAATAAAAATCTTGATTAAAAAACAAAACACTACTTCAGTGAGACACCCAAAGAGTCACATATTCTATTGAGGTTGTTTGTTTTTTTTTAAAAAAAACAGAAAATATTTCAGGGAAGCTTTGCTTCTTCCTCCTGTGTAAGAGTCAGTACACATAAAAAATAGAACATGTATTAAAAACATAAAACTATACTTTTAGTTTCACTAAGAGTTGCAAGGACACTTTCAGGAGCAACTACGTACAGAACGACAGCCAAGCCAGTCAATGAATCAAGACAGGGCCTGGCAAAGACTCATTCATGTCAAAGAATTATCTAATGTGACCTTCTGCAGCAGCTCAGCAAAGCATCTGGGCAGTCGCCCTTGTGTAGCAGGGCCCTGCACTTGTCACGTCCCAGAAGAACTGAAGCACAAAGGAGGACTTCCCCACAGCCCAGGAAAAGTTTACAGCAGAAAAAGAATTTGCTTCACATTCTCCCTGATGCCCTCAACAGTGATCACCCCAAGAAAGTCTGTCAACGAGTCCTGCTCATGGCCCCTCCTCAGAAGTCCACGCGTGCTCCTCAGACCCGAGTTATTCACCTGTTTGATCTTCACAAGCCTAAATCATCACAGGATCACTAACTTCCCCAGCATCCAGCCACGTTACACAGCAGTCTTACACCACGGGTGCTGCTGGACAGCCTGTTTGACACAGACAGCTCTGTCCTACAGAAAAAAAGAAGCCTCGAACTCACAAAACAGTATAACTTCAGACAGCTGGAGGTACTGCTGTGCGTGCTGGTCTTTCCCAAGGCACACACGTGCTGCACTGTGGGTTAACAACAGTGACACAGCCTCAACCATCCTTTACTTTAAAACTCTCCGGGTCCTTCGACTTTCATAAATCCAAGACAATCCACAGGATCATTTGTCATTTGGTGAAAGCAGAAAAGACAACAAATAAATACCAGCTGACAGAATCAGCCCATTTGTACCCAAGGATGGACTAAAAGAGGGCATGGTCTAACCTTGCCAGAATCCCTCAGGGCTTTCTCGAGCTGTGTCCCTGCTGAGCTACCCTCCCCACACTGATGGGTAGCACCAGAAAAGAATAATTCTGTCCTGCAAAGGTAAACCAAGAAAACACACACCAAAAAAAACATAGATGCTAGTTTCTTTGCAAGGTCTGGTCACTGAGCAGTTTGATGTCAGTACCTGCTTGACAACACTTGCAGCACAAGTAGGTTATACAAAGCAGCAGTCCCAGTGCCTCCAGCTAACCCCTTCCAGTTCCAGAAAAGGGGTCTGAATCTCAGAGCTCTTTCTCACCCTAGGACTCCCCTGCTTCACACCTGGGTTTCTGCCGTGCAGCAGCACAGCGCTATACTCCTTGCTGAGACAGTTCCATTGTCAAAAAGCCCCCATTATGCCTGATTAACCTGTAGTGATGGAGTCTCTCCCTTGTACTAATCTAGTACAGAGCTGATGATTAAATCATCATTTGTAAGGCAGACCAAATCTCTTGCATAAAGAGATCGCTGCTAGACAGCTATACCACATACCCTGATAATTATGATTTTTATAATTTGGGCCCCTAATGGTATCTTAGTCAGAAAGCAGTTATGGAAAAGCTTCAGTGCATAAATACTGCATAAATTATTATAACTCAAGACAAAAAATTGGTTGGCATTCTAAAGCTGACAAACTGCATGTTACAATAGTTAGAAAGTGTACAGAGCTTATGTACAACCTGCGTAGAAGCACGTATTGCTCCTATCCACTTCTTACAAACTGGCAATCACAGATGGTCTCATAAAAGACTTGGAACAGAAAATAGATCTTTGCACTTGGAATGTGCAAGTTCGACATCTACATTAACAGATTTGTAATTCACAGCATGACATTCAATGAAAGACGACATGGTAAGGGTGTTGTACATTTTAACATACTTACATAATGAGCAATTATGTTGAATATATTCAAAAACAGAATTTTCTGTAGGTTCGGGAAAATCCACAATTAGTAACCATTTTCCTTTCTAGAAATTGTGACACCTTGGATGGCTTACATGAATTTTTGGGTGCATTGATGTTAAACATTTTTCATATAACAAATAGCAAACATAACCTGAAAAAGCAACAGTTTCATTTTGGAAATGAAATAATGTAATGAAATATTGTGATTCTACAGCACTTGACAGAAGCATTGCAAAATAGTCCTTTATAACAGTGCATGATTTTATTTTTTCAAGTCATCTCAAAAATGCTAATTTTATTTTGTTGTAGGAACAAAGATAAGGGCCCATTCCTTTTCCCTCGTTAGGCAGCAAAATCAAAAAGTGGAGTTTCATCAAATTCCACTACACATGGAATACCCCTGTGGCAGGGAGACAGAGGTGGCCTGCAGAAAAGGAGCTACTCAGATGTATGAAGGAACTGACAGCCTGGTGCACCCATTCCTGACGTTTCTGATTTCCTGTTATGTATTGTAAGACCACTGTCACGTGCCCAACAACCACAGCAATACACAGCAACGACACCCTGCCTTAGAATAATTAAGATGTTTATCGATTCTAAAATTGTTCTCCCAAACTCCAGGCCATCTGTATGCTGTAGCCAACCAGAAGAACAAGGAAGGGTGTGATTTTGCTGATGCAAGTGAAAAAGCTGCTATTAACTTTGTTATTCTTTGGCATCAATCATTCCGCCTCCAAAAGCCTGACCACGCTATGTGTCTCAAGGATGGAAGATTGTATGCAAAGTTTGTAATTAATCCAAACCAATGTCACATGAAGTCAAAGTGACCTTATTCCAATCAGCAAGAAAGGCAATATAAAATCACCTGCATTTGCAGTCATTTGTATAAGCTACTTGCACTATAAATCATTTAGTCAATAATGATTCACAACAAACAGCTTATTTTAGTTTTGTTACTTAAAGCTTGAGCTTGTAAACTTCGGTGCAGGTAGACAACTTCAAGTAGCTTTCTATACTGGACCTGCTGTTGCATGCTTCCCTCCCCTTTGTGCTAGGCTCTCTAGCTTTGGGTACATCTGCAATTCCTGCAGCATGCTTTATTTTTGACCTCCCTCCTCACTTGATGGTTGGAGTTATCAGCATATTGGTTTAGTTGTTTTAAACATATTAAAGCAGCTTTGCTTCTGTTTCTATGTGTCAGTGATTTTTATGAGCAATCATTTTAAATACTAACACTTGCATATTTTTTTTTAATTTTGTTCTTGATGGCATAAGTGAGTGCAATGACTGATGAGGTCCTTGCAGGACCTAAGACCTGCACTAAAACCTGCAGTGATGCCAGGACAGCTTATTTCCATGCCATGGTATCTGTCAGCCATCCCAGAAAGCCTGCTGCTCAGCCAGGCCTGGACCCTACTTCTTTCAGGATTCTGGACTGGCAGCAACCCTTCTTCTCTGTGCTGAGGAGCTGGAAAAGTCACACGGCCACCAGCCATTTGTCATTCTCTGCTTTGAAACATGATTTAGCCCATGAGTCACTATTTGGCCTTCTGTGCTCTAAAAAAAATCAATTATCAGCTCAGATTGCCTTTCCTCTGTGACTCCAAAGCCAGAAGGAAAGCATCTTGGATGCCCTTTCCTCCAGAGCAGGAAAGAGAGAAAACTCTAGCAATGTTATTGCCCTCTCTGATCTTTTTCTCTCTATCAAGTTCTTCAGTACCAAAGTGCAAGGAGCAACAAAACCTTGACATTCTGCAGCGATGGTCAGCTTACACCATGAATTTATTGGCAGGACCTCTTTAACATTGATGATTAGCACAGGAGAGATAAAACTATATATAAACAGTTATGTTTGACTTCTGTGCTAGTGGCCACTTCTGCCTGGGAAGCGAGAATGAGTGGAGCACTTCTAAACAATCCCAAATGAGTTACACTTTGGCAGCATACTGGGACCACATTGGGGTTAGTCAGCAGAGCTAAGAAATTTTTTATTTAAAGCTGAACATATTTCCCAATTCATTCAAAAACATGACAAAACAATGAAGGTCCTGCACAGTAAGGCTTTTATCTCCCCTCCTCAGCAAAAATGCATATGGAAATCACATTGAGGAATGTTTTCCACTTAGCCAGTAACATCCATTAAGAATTCTTTAGCAAAAGCCTTCATAACTACAGTTACAGTAGTAAAAGTAAAATGCAATCTCCTAAATTTAACCAACTAATCTGGCATGGGTAAATTGACTCAGTTCACAAGTGTTTCACATCTATTTCTTAACACAATTAATCCTGATGAAGGAAAGCTGCTTCTATAGTAGGTATTAATATACTTAACATCACCCTTGCTCCTCCCTGCTTTATCTCCTTGGCTTTATATTTTTTCCAGACCAAGAAAAACAAATGGTATACTACAATAAAAAGTTTATATCAGTTTCAGCCTCAGTTTGAAGCAGTGGGGAGTTTTCAGCAAAACTCCAGGTTGTTTAAAGATTTCTCTCATTTCCCTGTGTCCTGAAATCACCACTAATGTCCCAAAATACTTGGCTACAATTTCAAAGACCCACGGATTTTCACAGATTGAAAAGACACCACATATGTTCTTATCATAGGAAACAATTGTGAGGGGACTCAGAGGGCCCTTCACTCATGCCTGCTGCCCAAAGGCAGGGGGTGAAGTGTCCCTAACGGGGTAGAAGATTGTCAATTAATATTCATAATTACACAGAAGAGAAACACAATTACAGACAAACATTTAAACATGATTTCTCTGCTAAGTGTTTCAGCCAAGGGAAGCTGGACAGCCCGCAAATACAAAATTCCACATACTTGATTTGATAAGGGATAGTAGAACATCACATTAAATAACCCACTTCTTCCCAGTATCAGTCTGACAACATATTTAGGCTGCAGAGTGGGTACTGGCTTATGCTGCATTTTTAAATATTTGTATTTTGAATAATGGGTGCCTGGAACTGCATTAGGCGTTAGCAGCAGGTGCTTTTTGTGGGCAGAAGTCAGCCCTCCGTGCAGCAGGCACCGCTCAGCTCGAGTCCTGCTCCCACATCCCTTGAAGCCTGAGGCCATGGCACAACTCAGACACCAGCAGCTGCCCCTCCATCTGCGATAAAAATCACATAACACAGCTCTCAGGAGACCCTGGGCACACAGGGATTGAGGCTTGTCTACCCCATTCACCTTTAATCAGATTCTGTTGATGAAGATTTTTTTATTTATATCTCAGTCTTTACATGTTTTTAAACTTAATTTCTCCTAAAAAAAAAAGATTTTTTATGGAATACTTCCCAAGGTGCAAGACTTACAATGAAGTGATTCATCCAGGGTCGCTCTGTCCATTAGAAATCCTTTGTCAGAAGTTAAGAATGTTGTCACCTTTGGAGCAGAAGTTCACGATTTCTGCTGTGCCATGGTCCTGTCAGAGGTCTCTGCTACTACACAACTATGACATGTAATAACTATGCCATTACATAACAATAAGTTCAAGTTTTACCTGAATTTGGACAGAAACATGTTCCTACCTCCCTTTTGAAAAAGCCTTCTGTCTGTTTTATAAGTCTCTATTTTGGGAATAATTATGAGTTGACTGCAAACATGAATCACTAGATTAAGATGATGGTAAAGGTTCTTTGAAAATCTAGACAGCTTTTAGACAAAAGAAATTTGTTTTAAGAACAGACACATACAATAACTTCGATACAAATTCACCCAACCATAGCCAAATACAGTTTCTCTTTGTTCAACACATGCTCACCTTACCCTTCAGAATATCAAAAACCTTACTTTCAGGTGCATGTCCGCTTGTTAGCACAAAGATAAATTTTGGCACTAAATTCAAAATGTTCTCCATGCACTTGGGAAATGGGTAAAAGAAAAGATGTACTTAAATGTAAAAAATCACCAGAATCAAATGAGATTTTTTTGAGCAACCTCTTCAATTAAACAAAAGGAGAAACACTGCTAGCCACAAGTTTCCTCCTTCTGAACTCCACACCATGAAATCAAGAAAACAATTTCAGAGATATGGGACCATTCCTCCATCCAAAGTATAATTTTCCCTGGCTAGTGCTTGACAGAACGTGGCCAAGGAGTCCATTGCAAACATTCACATAGCTGTAGATTTCCAGAATCAAACACAGATGAAGCAGGCAAGACAAAAATAGCCCCTACGAGCTTTACTGCACACATGCCATTGAACTGCTGGGGAATTTGTGCCATCAGCTATTCTGTTGCTGCTGTACATGCACTACTGACACTGGCACAGGGAGCAGAGGGACTCGAACACTTGGGTTAGTTAATGGGTACAGCTGGCTGCTCTTTGGAGCCTGGTCTTTGTGACAGGTTTAACCCTGCTCAAGAAGTCCCTGCATGTTCAGGCCACTGACTCCAGCATGAGACTTCTTGCCACTGGAGTCACTACAGAAAAAGCATTAACCAGACTGATTCAATACACCTGAAAAAGCTTTAAAACAGGGGAGGAAAAACTGTAATTTCCAAGGATAGAATGAGTTTTCTTTTGGTTTTCATCATTAACAATACAGCTTGGAAACAGTTACCAAGGAATAAAATGTGCATTAATAGAAGGAACTACATCTTTTTTGTATTTAGAGCTTTTCTTTTTAAAAAGAAAATCAGAGAATATTTTCAGGACAGAGAGCCTCTTGTGCCACCTCCCCCAATCTTTCTCAAGAATTGTACATGACATTGAATCACTCCTTTATTCCACTGATTCTCCCACAAACTATATCCTAAACAGCCTAACTCTGCAAAGCCCAAACAGTAAGATGATGTTTTTATGGCATCCTAAGTTTTTACAGGACTGATGTCCTATGACAAGCACAAAACCAGCCTCAGCAAAGCACTGACTAGAAATAAGTACTAGAAAGTTATAATTTAAGGCAATATTTTATATAATAGTAAGATTAAAAATCAAGTAATATATCCAGCTCAAAGCTATTCCAAATGCTGAGAGATAAAGCATACAGACAAATATCACTGGCTTCTAGACAGAGCTGGTAACTTCTTTTCCACAAGCAACGCTATTTCAAGATTTCTGAATCAGCATAAAACCTTAAAGATGCCTCATTTTCTGCAGGAGTAAAATATTATTATTCTTGAAACTGTAGGTGCTCTTCCAAGAAAATGAAGCAGTTTGCATCACCCAGGAACACATGCATCCATCATCTCCCAGTTCTGCTGTCTCCAGAGTCTGACTGTATTTGGCTGGGTCAGTGTCTGGACCACTGGTGTCAACAGTGATCCACAGGCCACTAGACAAGCTGAAGAAAGTCTGCCAGGGTTTCGTGGGAAGTTCATGCAAGCAAAAGACATTGAGATATGCAAAAATCTTAAATAAAAGCAATTTTTAAAAAACCAAACACCCCATCACCACCCCCAAAAAAAAAAAAAAAAACTTTAAAGCATTTTGCTGAGAAACTCCAGGGTTGTGCTTTCTGATCTGCTGATTGGAAAGTACTCTGGATTTCTGAAATCAGGCAGAACTGAAAATGCTCTAAAGGAAGCCACCAAGCAAAAATATATCTCAGCTTTCTCAAATACACACTGTTGAAATCTATTTGCTAGAATCCTGACAAGGAACACCAGTATTGCCTTTTTAATCAAAAACTTCTAAGGTTTCTCCAGAGATGCTTTCATCCGTCAGTTTTCATTTGGGATGATAAGTGGATCAATTCCTTCTCTAACAGAATCTAACATTAGATGCTTGTATTTTTCTCTCCCCACTTCTGGAGAAGCGAACCAAGAAGAGGTCATGTTTTTCATATATATTTTTTTTCCCAGCCTGCATTAACAGGTAAGAAACAACAATGTGGACACTTTCAGATCTCTGCCCAACCAGCAATCAAAAAGTGGTAATTAGCAGTGGAAATGCCAGAAATATGCTTCTTTATGGCTCTGTGTCTCAGATGTAATTTAATATCCACATAGATGGAAATCTCACTGCAGGCCTGGATCAGCTATCAAGTTAAGTACAATCTTGTCTTGTGATATTAGTGCAAATCAGGGTTTGTGAAAGAAACAAACTTATTTTCATTTAATAATCAAGATTTCTTGTAGAGCTATCCTTGTGCAATGCACTCAAAAAGGGGCTGCCACTTCTAGTGGCAACAAAATTGCCAGAACTTTGAAATTCAGAGCTAGGTGACAGCCCAGGAACTTTCTCAAGCTTTTTGGGAAATAGAAGATAGAATTTTCTGTTGTGAAAACTAGAAAACAGAATAGCCCTTCAGTTTCAAGCTACATAGTGTCTGGGAAACAGCACTTAGATGCATTAGGCTTAGAATGTGGTATTCAATTAAGCTAATCTGAAAGCTGAGGGGTATTATTTAATAAGAAAAGGTTTTACCTTCTGAAGAAATCACTACTATGTTTTTTGGCTGACAGCAATTTTGAGCAAAGGTCACTTTAAAAGGACCAAGGATTTATATTTCTTAAAGAGGAGGTAAGAGGTGCAGGCGAGGGGAAAAAACAACAGACAAAAACTTAGTCGGAGAAGTTCATCAAGGCTACAGCTTTGGCATGATAATTTTTAATAACTTTCACAATCCAAGTGCAGAACAGAGCTGCTGGCAAACAGCGGCTGAACCATGGCACCCCTGCCCGTGGTCCCCCTTCCCAGCTCTTTGTCACATCGGAGCTCCATGGTGGATGGCAGCTGCCCCCTTCCCTGTGGGCCGGTGCTGCTGGCACAGCGGCCACCCCTACACTGCAGGGCATCCTCCAGGGCAGAGTTATGGGGCAAGCCAACCCAGCAAGCCTTACACACGAACATCTCCAGCACAACATGGATGTGTGCTATATCACAGAGCCCGTCACGGCTCACAGAGGCTTCCCCTCCTGCTCACAGGGTCTGCTCCAGTTCATCCCATTGCTGCAGCAGAACCACCACGTGTTCATTGATCATGGACACAATCCATGAACAGGAGACACAATCATGTATGTAGGGCAGTTGCTGCATCTGCAAGGGCAAGCAGCTGCCCCTGAGGGGGGCCACAATCTTTCAGTCCAAAAAATTGCAGCTTGCCCCAAACTAAAAGGGGCAAGAGCAGCAGCAATCACAGAGGAGAAGCACAGCCAGATATTTCCCATCATTGTTACTCTGCCTGGTTTTATATCCCTGTTGTTTTCTTTTCCTCGTTTCCTTTTCCACTTTGCTCCAATGCTTGGATACCTCTATTTATCCTGTGTGTCCATAGTGTCCCTCAACAGAATGCTTGTGTTCTTTGCCTTATTCTCACAAGAGTAACTCTTCTTGCTTTCATTAACTACACCAAAACTGCACTCCTAACTTTGTTTGTTCCTCTTGCAGCCCAGCTCATCAGGACAGGCCCTTATGAACAGCAGAAAATATTCCTTGTTTGTCCTCGAGTTATAATGTTCTCAGGCACTACTGCCTTATATTTAAAAGCTCCTATAATGCTTCACATCCCAGCTTTCCCCCAGGGCCAGCTGAAGAAACTAACAATCTTTCTTAGGCAAGAGACATGTGTTTGGATTTGTGAAGATGTAAATATTTGCATATGGCAGACCTCCATCCCCAGCACAAACATCTCGTAGGGATTTCTGTATTTTGCTGTAGCTCATTTCCACAGCCCCTTCCGCTCTAACCCTGTAAGTCTGGTTCAGTCCAAAGTCATCTCTGGGTTCCTTTCACCAAAACAGTAACTGCCCTTTCCAGCTGGGAAGAATTTAAAAGGAATAGTTTGATGAAGCCAAGAAACAATTTGGGCTAAGGTCCTTTCTGCAGAGGCAGGAGACATACTCTCACCCATACTGAAAGGGGAGTCCAACCAATAGACACTGCAGTCCCCATGAGGGTCAAAATTTGTGGTAGCAATAGGATTTTTGTCTTCCTTCTTACTCCTGCTGCAAGAAATTACAGCCAGTGGGATCCCGGGAGTATCATATGCCTGTCAGGAGAAAGCGTGTGCAGGAGTAACTCATGATAGAGTTCTAAGCCGATCTGCAACTTTATTTTGAATTTTGCAAAGGAGACTCCAAACGAGTTTTTTTTCAAGGACAAAGAGCAGAAGTACAGCAAAGCTCTAAACACTTCTGCAGGAAAAATTGGGTCTGTTTGTCCTCCACATTGCCTATTGGCATCACTTAGAGACAGTTCAGGAGCTAATCAGAGCAGACTGCATGCTTCATGTGTCATTCAAGATCCAATCTTCATAACAAGTTAGAAAGCAGCACCTTGCTGCAATGAAGCTTCACTATCAAAATTTATTTCCATTATTCCATTCTCTGTTGTCAAACACTTCCATCTCCACAAGAATTTTGTTTGTCAACAATTACAAAGTAGAAATAGAATTTAAAAAAACAATTAAGTCCTTACTAAAAGATTCTTTTTCCTGTTCACCAAAAAAAGCTGACAGCAAAAATGTCACAAGCAATTACTTTAACTGAAGATCATCTACAGTAAACTCTGATACAAATGTATCATAGCTGGGTCAAGAACAGACTTTCTTGTAGCCACTGAACTCCATGCTGCCTGAAAGGTTTTCCATCACTTACAATGATTTACAGGCAGCATCTGAAGTTTCTGCCTGACTCAGCATAAGGAGGCCCTTTCGAAGGGAAGTAGTTGTTTCCACTGTTTGTAAGGAGCTTACCCAATGGAAAACCCTTGAAAGCATTGTACATGTGACTCATCATACATTCATGCAAGCTGGTGCAACAACACATTTGCTGAAAGGGAAAATCAAATCTCCAGAGGGCAATTTGTCACATACACCAGTAGACATATATTTATTAAAAAAAAAAAAAAACCAAGCAAAAACAACAAAACACAGCCACGACGATAAGCTTAATCACTCAAGCTGTTTCTCTGAAGGGATCCATAGTATACGTACTTCACTTCTAAATGTCTAATTTAGAGGAGATGAAATTCACCCAGCAACACATCTAAACTATTCCCAGGCACTACAAACATCTAAGACATGCTAAAAGAGGAAGGTTTTCAAGTTGTGGGAAAAGGCTTTGACATCTGTGTAATAACTCAAGACATCATACAAATCTAGTAACTCCGACTGCAGAAGGGAAAACAGAGAGTGCTATCACATTCTGTCACACCACTGCTCCCAATAACTACTCTTCTTTCAGGTCCAGGTTTCTTATAACCAATATACAGTAAGAGGTGTGACTATTAGCAGTGACCATTTACTGCCAGACACAAAACCATCAAGAATGGAGTAAAACCCGAAAATTAGATTCTTTCTCATTTTGGAGGCAACCAGGATTATTACCACTTCATCCATTTATTGCTACTTTTTTCTTTCTTATTACTGCTGCCAAAGAATCACAAATTGCAGCTTGATGCATCTAAGCATTTGCTGTAAGATACATATTCACCAAAAGGGTGTCAAGCACCAGAACAGGCTGCCCAGGGAAGTGGTTGAGTCACCAATCCTGGAGCTATTTAAAAGACATGTAGACGTGGCACTTAGGAACATGGTTTAGTGGTGGACTTGGCAGTGCTAGGTTACAGTAGGAGTCAATGATCTTGAAGATCTTCTCCAAGCTAAATGATTCTATGCCTACAACTTTGAAAATGGGCTTTCCTCATTACCATGTTACAAGGAAGGCTTTGTGGCTGGATCTACACTGAAAAATGTGACAATGTAGATCCAAAAGGACTGCATCAGATGCAAACATAAGAGGGAAGAGACAAAAACAACCCCTAGAAAAGTGGGATGCTAGCATCCCCACAACCAGCACAAAAGTAGAAAGTTCTACACACTCCACAGAGGTGGGAAGCTGCATTCTGCAGTGGCTGGTGACAAGTCTCCTGTTAAATCCATATCATGGCTTCATTTTCATAGAAGCAACAGTGATCTCTTCTTTACTGTAGCATACACGAAGCTGAACATGGCTTAATAGATCTTTGCAGACTCCAGACTGAAAGACTTCCAAGTTCAGCAACTCTCCCATTGACTTTGTCATACTGGCCAATTCTTTGAATCCTGATCTGCAGCTCAGAAATCAGCTGCCAGCTTTCCAAAAGAGTTCCCCGATTTTTCTCAGAACTATTAAAGACAGAAGGTTTTTTGAATAGGTACAGGTTACTGCAAGGTACCAACACCACAGACCATAAGGTGGCTGCCAATAAGGTCTCAATTAGCTCCCTGGCAGTGACAGCTGTTCAATATGGTGTAGCCTACTATAGAGATATCACAGCTCTTCCAACATGCTTCACTTCCTCTGTATTTGCATATCTTGCATATAATTGCATATCCTTATTTCCCTCTCATAACAGGAGATGCCTTTAAACCTATATTGGTGTTTATATTGATCATACACCACACATCATCTAACAATAAAATGGGCAATAGAGCTCTTGATACATATTTGGTAGTGAAAAGACACACAGATCCTTTTCACATACAGAAAGGTAACCTAAAGCCAGGAGTTCATATAACAATTTGTCTGAGCATTAGTCCCATATTCCAACAAATTTAAGATTTGACATAAAGTAACAAACGTAACATCTGATAAACAACATTTTTTCTAGTGAGGCACTTGTTCCAGTTAAAGAGTTCAACATGTGGTAAAATGTAATACATCAGATGCAAAGGAAGTCTTAAACTAAATGATGGGTCACTGAATTTAACACTGGTATGTCCTGCCAGTTCTTTCTAGGTCATGTCCTGGGTGAGATTCACTTATGCAGCAGAGCAGAACTGAACCGATGCGTTACAAACTCTAAAGAGGAAATGGAATTTTTAAGGGGATTCCTGAGGCTGGAGAACAGAAGCAGAATAAATTGCAGTAGGAAGGCAACCTGGATAATTTAAAATGGGAATATACCAGTGCATACTTGCATGCAGTAAATTGTAAGCAAAACCACAGTTACTAAATGGACTAAGAGAAGCCCCTGCAGTCCCTTAAATAAAAGGCAGAACCACAGTTTTCAGGACAGTCCTACTTTTCTTAACGTTTTGATTCAATATGTTTAAGAGGCAAGAAGTTAGCAAAGGGACAGATGCATACCAGAAGATAAAATTCATGAGGTACTAAAAAGCAATAACATTCATTACTTTACAGACAAAAAAAAACCCACTCAAACAATAAGGCAATACCAAGTTTCACATATTCAAATTGCTTGGAAATGAAAACATCCTGGGTAAGTGCAACACAGCTTTCAAAACTTCCATAGCCCAGTTCTGACAGTGAACGAATACACCTGCAGACCAGTACATGCTTTTGCCAACTATAGAGACATTTCACTTAAAAATATTAATCCAGATAAAAGTGTCTGAAGCTACAAGCAAGCAGGCAAAGGCTGGATTAACAGCAGCAGCATAGTCCAGATCTGGCTGCTACAATTACAGCAAGACACAGGAGATATCCATGATTTCCTAGAGGAAAACTGCAGTCTTTAACGCAGTACTCTTGCACAAGAAAAATGCAAATTGCTCATAGGCACATGTACTGCAGCTTTACAGGCTAACAAAGCTAGTCTAGAAAATGAGATGAGGGTTTCTGTGCTTACACATCTTTCTTGCATACTCAGTTTGTTTTCTAAGAAGGGTCCAAGGTAAAGTCTAAAAACATTCCTTTTCCCAAAAAAAGGTTCATGTCATATCTCTTGGCTCATCATAAATGTCTTGGCCACTTTAGTTTTTGGAGAGAGACCCTGGTGATTCTCTTTTCTACTTCTCCCATCCCCAGCAGATTTTAGCCATTGCTCCAATTATCCAGACTATGATCCATAACTGCAGAAGCTCCAAAAGACCTTAGACAAGGAGCATCTATGGATACACTCCTCCACAAACATGGAGTCACTTACCCCATGGTAGATGTCTGCTGACGCTCAGGGGATTGAGATCACAGCTACATTACACTTCAAAGAAGATAATGCTCCTTATGCTTTAAGGCACCATAAAGAGGGATCCACACTTAATTTCCAACTTTCTTTTAAGGTGTAAGTAAAAGCAGCTGTTAGAGGTATCAGATCTTGTGTCTACCATAAAAATAACATTTCTGAATATAGCTGCAGAGTACAACTGTTTCTGCTTAGATTTATTAACACACACAGTGGGATAGGCTCTCCTAGAACAGTGTTCCACCAAAGCAGAATAGGCAACTTCAACTTAATTATCATCATTACACTTCATCTTGCAGAAGTTAGCACCAAAAATACAGTTATGAGCTCTCTCCTGCTTTCTGACTCCTTACAATGATTGGGAACATTGGAATCAGCTAAATGATAAATACAGCAGCTTGCTAAATACCTATCACATATATACTTGGTTAATGCAACTGCTTTTCAATTAATGTATCTGGTGCTTTGAATACCTTTCTGGCTATACATCAGGATATCGAGCACACAAGTTTTCTACTAGCACCTAAATCTGGCCGTAAACAATCCAGTAACTCATCTCAACCCACCCAGCTCACTCAACCAGAAAGTCTTCTCCCCTATCCACAAGGAAGTCAACAGCTCCTCAGCAACAGAGACCCCCAAAATTTTCTTTTAGTCTCTATTCCTTCTCTACACAACCTCAAACCTGAGACGTGCATCTCCAGCTCCAGAGCTCCACGTCCAGCCAAACCCACAGCCCACTGAGCCATCACAAGCACTATGGACAGAGCAAGCTGCAGGAATCTTTGCTAAGCCACCAACGATCTCACTCCTGTTCAGCTGCACCTTTTGTAGGGTAGTTCCCCTGACAAGTACCAGTGTGATCCCCACCCTAATTAGTACCGACCCCTAACACCTTCTAGGATGGAAAGCTGTTACTGAAAGCAGTTTTTCACGACTACAAATAGTATCTTTCCCTTATGTGCTTTCCCAACAGTGCTTCAGACTATTTAAATTCTCAGAGCGAACTTGAGAGGTGAGTGCTGGAAGCTGCTCTCACTCATTTTGTGTTAATTGGAGATAAAAGAGACTTGCCAGTCCTCATCATTGTCTGCTCCTAACTACTTCAGTACAGAGGAAAAAGCTGAACCAAACACATGTGCTTGAACAAAGCCTTGTCCTTCTTAAGTTTAAATTCATGAGTTCTTGACATCTGCTCTCACACATGCACATAGCATCTATCATATACTATTAAATGCTGTGAATATGGTTGTTGGATATTAACCTTACTGTTTTAATTCCTCTTCTTCTGTCAAAATTATATACTTTGACCTCACAGTGCTCATAAACAGAGAACAGAAAATATAAATTAACTAGTACTCTCAATTCCCAAAGTTTAAAATAATCTGGCACCTTGTATTAACTGGAAGACTTTTAGGAACTCAATTACTCAGGTGGCAGTGAGTTAGTTTGCAGCAGGTGATTCCTCTGTCTTAGCTGCATCCTGTCTGCAAAGACTGATTGCACCCCTCTTTATGTTACACTGTCCCTCCTTTTTCTAGGATGTCAGAAATTTCCACAACTTTCAGACTTGTTTTTCTTCATTTGGTTTTATCTGTCCATTTACATTGCTAAGGTGTCTTGGTTTGACAGTAATGTTTAGATAGTTGGAGAATAGAGGGGAAGAATTGGTTTAAACTTCAAATAACGTCTACTTTCCTGGCAATGAGTATCCATGATTTTCTTCTATACCCTGAAACGATCCAAAATATGGATTTTCCCTGCCTTGGGGTAGAAATAGCTCATACACCATCTGCCTACATGTTGCACATCTTTGCATGCTTTTCTGTTCACTCATATTTTCTTACTACAAAAAATCTGCAATCAGATTTCTTGATAGCAAACATAGACCAAAGCTATTTGGGGCCACATCCATCCTCTGAATCAGCAGGGCAAGAGCCTGCTCCAAGCTGGAAGACATTTATGCTACACCAACCCAAGCTTGCATGCTTGGTGACAGCCACGGTATTTCATCTGCAGCATAATACCATGTCCCCATGGCTTTGTGGTACAGAGAACACCTATGGGGTATATAGTGGCATGCTGTGTTGGGTTCTATCAGTAAAAACGCAGAATACAATTAAACATTCCAGAGATCTATGACAAACCATAGATTTCTCAATAATTAAGAGCACAAAATGCTAGGAAGGATTGCTAAACACATGCTTTTTTGTTGGGTTTTTTTAAAATGAGATTTGGAAAAGTAATGCAAGCATTTGCTAAAGACAGGTATTAAGTTTCTCTTACCAAAGACAAATACATTGGCATTAGGAAGCCACCAGCAATCTGACTAGGCAGTGCTAGATATTTTCCTGCTGCTATCCAAAGTTGCTAGAATTTCAATGAGAAGTTATGATCACTATGCAGCAAACCTATAATCAGGAGAACAAACCCAGAAAAATTGACAGTACTGCATCACCAGGTGCTTGTTAGGGAGTTGGTCAAGGATACACAGGACACCCAGGACAACTGTAATTCAAGATACACAGCAGATGGAGCTACTCTACATATCATGCTCTGGAAGATCTTATCCAATTCATTAAAACTAACAGACTGCTAGAACAAACAAAAACCTCAAGGCAGATTGTATCAATTGGCACAAATTTTTCAAACATTTCATCGACTCTAGTCCTGTACTCTATATGCAGAAGTCAAAACAAAGTTCCCAGATTTTTCTGGGGTAAAACATCCAGGTTAATACAACAAAATTTAAAAGGTTAAATCACATAAGTGTTAGGACGTTAACTTCTTCCTCTGATGACAACAGGAAGAAACATCTTCAGACAACGATTATAAATGTGGCATTGACCCAGCAATGGTCTATTAAATTAGAAAACTACTGCAATTGATTGAGAACACTTGGACTGCACATACACAGAAATTTCTGATAGGATAAAATATCATTCATCAGAAAGGTCAGGCTTTTGAAAAGATGATTTATTCTAAACAAAAATGTAGTGAATTTTTCCTCTTCATTGATCAAATGTATTAGAACAAAAAAACAATTACCATTTCCGATTGATTTATTGGCAGGTCCTAGAAGACCTTATTCCAGTAAAATATTTACTGTTGTATCTTCCAGGCCAGGAAGATTCACATCTTGGAAAAGCAACCTTCTGTCACAGAGGAAGTATTAAATATGAGAATAGCAATGTGGTTTTGTCAGCAGAACTTGCTACAATGCTGTATTTGGGTGTCTGAAGTATTTTTCAGCACTGCAGAGCACATTGAGAGATGAATTCATGCCACTGTACACCCTACTGAATTTGAGGTTAAGTCATTTGCAGCAGATACCACATTTCCTACTTGTTTTGCACAATGTTAGCAAACTGAGTTCCAGTAGGGACTACAGTGAGTCATAAATGTTCTAGTTCCCATAAGAAAGCGTCAATTCAACAAAAGCAAATGTTTAAAAGGCCATGTTCCTGTTCCGTAGCATTAGGGGCCATGGCTAGAATGGGGGGTGAGATTTCCTTCACAAAGTCATAGTCACACCCCTGTTCCTTTAGGGCAAATCGGGGCTTGTAGAAAGCAGTGCAGGTGTTTCTATGGCCCCAGTTCCTCTCTACTGGGAGCAACGCAAGGAGAGAAATACTGGAGCTCTGTGCAAATGTGGGTGTCGTGGCTTAACCCCAGCTGACAACTAAGCCCAACAGCAGCCATCCACTCACTCCTCCCACAGTGGGATGGGGGAGAGAATCAGAAGAATACAAGCGAGAAAACTCATGGGCTGAAATAAAGATTTTAATAGGTAAAGCAAGCACCACACACACAAGCAAAGCAAAGCAAGGGATCCATTCACCATCAGCAGGCAGGTGTTCGGCCATCACCAGGAGAGCAGGGCTCCATCATGAGTAACAGTCACTTGACAAGAATGAATGCTGTAACTCCAAGCACACACACACACCCTTTCCTTTTTCTTCCCCCAGCTTTATGTTGGTGAGCACGATGTCATACAGTATGGCATATCCCTTGGGTCAGTTGAGGTAGCTGTCCTGGCTGTGTCCCCTCCCAACTTCTTGTGCACCCCCAGCCTGCTCACTGGTTGAGTGGGGTGAAGAGGAGAAGAGCCCTTGGCTCTGTGTAAGCATTGCTCAGCAGTAACAAAAACATCCCTGTATTATCAACACTGTTTTCAGCATAAATCCAAAACATAGCCCCATAATAGCAACTACAAAGCCAATTAACCCAGCCAGAACCAGAAGAGGAGGGGCAGTGGCAGGGCTTACAGACACAGCAGTGTGTAATACAGATGCTGTCATGGGTGGCAAAGTCCCACCAAGTTGCAGCACTCCTTCCTTTCATTTCCAGGCTTGCTTGGAGATGACCAGAAAACTCATCTTTTTTCAAACTTTGTCCAAATCCACACCTCAGAAAATCTGATTGTCACACATCAGGTATCAAACCCCTCCCCTGTGGAGACATATCCCAGCTTCCACTAGAGATGATGCTGGAAGCAAGTTGGTCTTCTGGCTGTGAACTGTACAAACCTACTACATTCATCCCTGGAAAAGGAAAATTAGAAAAAACCCTTTACAAGGAAACTGGCATGTGGAAATTGGAAATGTTTTTTTTTTTTATCCTGACCATGCTTCTCCAAGCAACACTCATTTTCCTCCTCTTCCCCTTCCCAAAGGATAGGCGAGTTCACCACAGTGCACACCATGCAGCCAACAATTTGGCCAGCTCCATCATCCCAGCACGGGAAAAGCTAATCAAACCCAGGATTCATAGTGCTGTCACCAAAACAAAAGCAGCACCTTTTGCCAGGCTGCAGAGATTGCAAGGTGTTCGCTGGAGATCAGGTGCCAGCACTGAAACATCTTGCAGACCATGAACAGAAGTGGGGGAGACCACAGGAAGGGATTTCATGTGATCACTCCCTCAGGACCCACAGGGTCAGTGTCTCCAGATGAACACCCCACCCTCAGAGATCTGATTCTAGCTTGCTCCTTCTCAGACACTTCTGGTAAGCTTCTCAGTTACTTGTCAAACGACATAAAATAATCAAAAGGGGGGGGGGAATTAATCTATTCCTATTTTATAATATTTTTTACTGAAAGATAGACTACTCTTAAGCCAAGGACTATGCTAGGTGTTTTGCATTACCCTGGAAAAATAACAGACAAGAAAGAACTGCCTGGAATATAAAAATGAATGTACAAACCAAGCTACTGGCCTCTCAGCAGATTAATGTTGGCTTCCCTTAACCAGGCAGGAGACCTTAGTCTGTAACGATTCAGCTTCTCCACTGGAAAACTTTTTTTCTTTTCCATAAGCATCTTCTATTAATTCATGTCTTTATTTCTTAAAATTGAATTTTTCTTGACTGGGATAATTAATTTAATGATAATACACTAATATTTAGTAATGTTTTCAATTGCTTTTACCTCTTTGTGCAATTTTCTGTTATGACATACAGTCCACAGAATAGCTACAGACCCAGATGTACAGCTTTAAGTTATCTTAACAAGTCAGGAAATTAAAGTAAAGGAAATTAAAGTAAACCTGCTATTCTACAATGATCCATAATTTTGCATCTGCAAGTTTACCAGGAATTCCATTAAAGCTCTGGGGAAAATAAAGTGAATTAACAACTCAGACTTCAGAGGATTTTATTTTGCTAGATACAATGTAAATTTGCTTGGAAGGTGATACATTTCTTGCTGATTTACCCATGTCAGTTTAATGTCACTGGTATCTTCAGCTGCCAGAAATGGTAAATAAATGTAATAAACATGTGCAGTCTAGTAAAATATACTCATTGCAATGAAACAAGGGAAATATTATAAAATACGTTTGTGATCAAGCACAGAATATCAACCATTTGCTGTGTTACTAAATTTTAGCATATACTGTTATTTCACATATTGACACAATTTTATCCACAACATATCACTTTATGAACAATTTTTGTCACAACAGATATTTCCTTCTTGCTGAAATTATATTTTTCTCAGGGATTTGATCTCTGACATTATTTTGCATTTGAAATTTTCTGTTTGTTTTGGATTAGAGAAGTAGGGCCCAATGAACCTGGGCAAAAACTTGGCAAACAGTAGAAATCATTATTGTCAAGTACAGATAATCCACATCTGAAAGTTGCTAATCAAAACTGCTCAAGCATGGAAAAGATATCGACTGCTGTTAAAAATAAACAGATTCACAGCTCTGCTGAGGACTTTGCTCATTAATTCCCTGTGAAAGTTAAACTTGATAACTGAATAAATTACTCATATTATTTTGCTATCATATAAAATTCAAAAGTGAATTAGTTTAATAATGAAAAAACTCTAATAGAGTTTGAAAGCAGAAGTCATGCTTCTCATTCCTGTGGAAAAACCAAGTAAAAAAAAAAAAGAATATTTTTAAATCTGCTTATACAAGGCAACAGGCCCAGTATTTGACCCCTGTTCACCCTCTTAAGTTTAACAGTTTCCATGGATTTACACAAAAGAGTAGAATAGTAGACATCATAATTTTGATGTACTCAAAGCAAATAAAGGATAAGTGTTTCCTAAAAGGACTCATAGCTAGGACTGAATGGGGCTGAGTTCTAAACTAAAATGCCACAGATGGCTGGTGAAAGAATAGCTCCTGACAAAAAAACCCATTCACTTGCAGTCAGATGGTGCTTCTGTAAAAGAAATTGGAAGAAATAAGGAAACAAAAAGAACAACTAAAAAAAAAACCAAAAAACACCAAAAAAACCCACCCAAACCTGTACAGTAACAGCTTAGCCATTCAAGCATTACCAGACAAATATATTATTTTTCTGTGAGCCAGGTCTTACCCTGGAGAGGTGCAGCAGGTGACCTGGCAGCTCTGGCATAAGTTAATTGAGAGCAGCCAACAAAGGTTTAGCAGCCCAGAGGCTGGGGCTGCTTTTCTGCCCAGAGCAGCGTGTGATGCTCAGAGGCAATAAACCCCAGAGCCATCCTTGCAACCCTCTGGCAGCAATGCAAGTTGCCCAGCATCAAACAACCTCTTCAGGAATTCTGGGCAAGGAAAGGCAAGTGGGGTGGGGTGGGATTGTTGCTCCTGAAACCTCTGGTGGGAAACTCATATCAGGGTGGCAGCCAGACCCTTTGTGTGGGGACACAGGACTGAACTGCAGCTTCTTAACAGACAAAGGGTAAGCTGAGAAGGGAGAAAAAAACCCAAACAAAACAAAAAAGAAAACCCAAGCCAGATTAATTGAGAAGTCTCTTCAGACTGCTAGAATACTAGCAGACTGAAAATCAGCAGAAGAGAAGGAGAAGCAGAACTTAGCTGAGGAAAGTTATTGGTTGGCATTTGAGTAGCATAAAATGAGATATAATCCAGGAATGCATGCTGAGTGACCCAAAAGCACACGTGAACTCTAGAAAAAGCTTAGACTGAAGGACAAACCTTTGTGAGGAAGATAAAGACTCACCAGAAAAGTTTTCCTGCAGAAAACAGGGGGGGAAAAAATGATTATACCACGCAGATTTCATGTAGAAAATGCTAGGGGCTGTGTATTACGTGCAAAACAAATTTGGAGCCAGAAGAAAAGAGGAACAGCTTTGTGCCACTGACAGTGACCACCAGACAGCATCCATCCACTCCGTGACTCCACTCTTGGTTCTATGGGACACAAGATCTCAGTGATGTGAAGCTATCAAAAAAGTTTTCCATCCTGTCTTAAAAAAAATGTACTTCTGCAGAATTAATGAATAGAGAGAGAATCAGCTAAGGGTTGTCCTGCATAAGGCTCTACAACATGACCTTTTTGAAGCCTTGCAGCTCCAAGATGTTATTTTAATTGAACAAAAAAAAAAAATTTAGTTCTGATTAAGAAAAAAAAAGATGGCTGGTAAATCCAATGTTCAAATGTGAAAAAAAGACAAAATACGATCACAGCATTGTTCTGTCTTGTAACAGTACTCGCAGACTCTCCCGATCAACATTTTTCTCCTTTAGAAGAGGCCACACTTTTTGAATTGCATGGTCTATGACAACAAGATTAAAGAGAACAACAACGTATTTGTTTTGAACAAGCTGAAAAATAACATGATCCAAGGTTTCTCTGAAGCAGAAATCAATTTTCTACAAAACAAGAAAAGCATCACACCTTGTTTTATCTGACACGGTCTTCCTTTGATAGTAAGAAGTACCAGTACATTGATGCACATGTAATCAGTCTGGATGTCGATGTTCCCTGCTAACCTCCCTGGGTAGCATTAATTTAACCATCATCAAAATAAAAATAAGGGGCTACCCATTAATTACCAGTCTCAGTTGCCACGAATCTCTAGGGTCAGGGGAGGAATCCTTGAGGGAGTCTCACTTCACCATTGCCCTGTTCTTACACTCTTAAGCATCCTTTTTTGGATACCATAAAAAAAAACAGGATATGGGGCTAGATCAACCTTCAATTCCACCATGTGTGGTCAGTCCTTACAAGATTAAAAAATACTTTTAAGCCTTAATCCACATACATTACTTAATTTACATAAAACCAAAAAGATTTCTCTGTTTCGACGTGCAGTTATTAGACACAGCAGACCTGTAGTGGATATATCCAGAATGCACAACAATCTGCGGTACAGTAAAATCTGGCTCATCTCTAGATAACTGCTTGCTAAATGGCAGCACAGGCAGGTAAGCGCAACACAGGAGGTGTCTACAGACAGCAAGGAGAGAGGGAAAGGAATGAGCAGCACATTCCCATTGCTAGAGCATCTAACAGAAGATGGTCTATGTAAAGAGTAGCAGCGTTCTGGGAGGCAGAAAACAGGGAGACACTTGTTGAAACACCACAGTGGCCACAACAGTGACTAAGTACTGTTTACTTCTCAGGGCCACCACTGGGTTCCCATCAGCATTCTTTGTTGCATAAAAATGACAATTGTGAATCATACCTTAGTAAGGTTTCGTTCGGTTTATCAGCAAACTGAGCCATTAAGCACATGGGGGATTCGGATCACTCTCAAAGGTAGATATTGGAAATACAAAGAGGCATATAATTAAATTTCTTCTTCTCCATGCCAGACCCTAATTTATCAATTGATGCTCACAAGCTGCTATTGCACTAGCACACAGACTGAACTGCAAGTTTTCTCTCACAGCTGCTTGTGAGAATGCACAATGTTGTCTTCTCCAGCACTGCCATGCATAAGCCAAGGGCAGGCATTTTTGTTCTGGTGCTCTAAATTAAGCTGCATAACTTACAGGAGGACCAGAAGTCCTTCAACATCCACATACCCAGACCTACTGCTAAACCAACAGGAGAGCACAAATATCTTAGAAACTAGCCAACCTATATTCACTTGTCTATATATAGATTTAAGAGCCTGACTCTATCAACCACTTTAAAAGTACTGGCCTATTACCAAATCAGTAACTTTTTCAGCAGAGACAGACTGCATGAAACATGTTATGATTTGCAAAGCTCTGTAAATATAAACCAAGAAGTATAAAAAAAACATAGCTATGAAAAAATACACAGCCCAAAAGAGTAATTAAGGAAAGTATACATAACAAAACAAGTTAGATATAAATGCAAATGATGCTGCAGAATTCAGGACATTGTATAAAATAAATATAATTTAACTAGTTTATGTAGGATACTAAGAAAAACTCACATTCTGGTATTGACAGATGAAGAGGATTTAATTAGCAGCAGAGGAAGAGTTGAGGGAAAACTGCCCCCAGTTAGATGAGAAAAAAATATTTTTAGTAATAAGAACATCTGAAACTTTGACGAGTAAGTTCTCCTGCTTCAAGTGTTTATTCAGCCTCTTACTGATGTAAGGAGGAAGCAAAATCCTCTAGAGCAACCTATTCTTGTGTTGCTCAGTCAACATTTTTCACCTTCTCCCTTCAAAAAGCTGATCCTGACCATCACTAGAGATAGAGTGCAGAGACTGGAGGACTTTGTTTTTACCTCATGTGACACCTCCTCTATTATAAAACCCTAAAAACAAGGAATTGTGAGGCCTAAATACCTGTGTATGCTCAAATGTAGGGATCCAAATCCAACAGGAAGCACTAACAAAAGTCTATTGATTTCTGTGGACATCACAAGGGACCCTAGAGATCTCAGCACAGATAAGAACTGTAAAATACATTCACAGTCCTGTCAAAACCTGAAGACTAATAACCTAATGTGAAGTTCCTAAATTGGAGATCCAAAGACATCCATCAAAATTGTATTGATGCACAAACATCTGAAGTGGTATCAGGGTAATACAAGTGTGTAACCAGTAAAAAGGATATGTTACCTTTGCTTTTCAAGCCCAGTTAAACACTGTCATCCTCTACAGAAGTTACACTGATAGGGAAGGAAATGAAATTCACAACTGAAAAAAAAATGTATAAATGCACTGGATAGTGAACCAGACAGGACCTTCTGCACAAGCCTGAGCAACATGAGCTTGCTGAATTCTAGGAAGCACCGTGCAGGAGCAGACACCTCCAGCAGTCTGTCTGACCCTGCTCCAGAAAGACCATGGCCTAGGATGATGAGGAGGTCAACAGCTCCACGTGCACACCCCACCCGTAACAGCTCCACAGAGCAGCCCACCTCCCAGCAGTGCTGCTTTCCCACGTTGCCCCTGCTGTGCTCTCAGAGTAACAAGCAAGCCTCTAGGATGGAGTAATACTGGTAAGCAGCAGGAAATGTGTCTGTAAAATTTCAGATGGCACAAAAAGCAACACACACAAGAGTAGCTTAAAACAGGCTTTATAGTACATGGAAGAAACCATTCTACAAAATAACTTTGCTATCCTTTGGTTTCGGGCACCCGTCTTGCAGTCCATGCAGGCAGACCCTTTCTAGCAAAGACAAGAGAGCCTCACTTCAGTTTTTATGTTCTGCCCCAAAGTAAAATCACCTATCAACAGTTTACAGTTACAATAAAATTCCCCTCATTATGTTGGTTTAACATAAGATGTGAACTCCATCCTTGGTTTTATAGCATGGTTCGTTAACGCTCATTAAATTCCTGGGGGAGATCTATTTTCCATCTTTCAATTTTCCAAAACTGATCTAACAAACTTCAACTTACCATCTCAGAAATTAAACCAGAACGATTGCACTACAACACATCTAGAAACTTTCCCAGACGTTCTGATTACTATGCTCCTACCAAACTGCTAATGTAGACATATACAGGTCTGAATTTCACATGCTGTCTTCTTTTCTGCAGGGCATCACTTTTAGTTCACATTACATTATGTAGATTTCAGTGTTACACATGACATGAAATTAAACTAGGGAACCTAGCTCTCAAACTTGGGTCCATTTAAAGAAAAATACTAAGTCATTGATTTTAGGGTAGTAGATGAAGTTTTGTTCTACCTAAAACTGCCCTATAGCATGACTAATATGACTGACAGGTTTTGGCATATTCTGTAACAATTCCTGTATACTCTGTGTTATCCTCAATAATGGGATGTTTGTTATAATAATGGTTTGCTTCAGAGGTCCGTGGGAAGAAAACAAGGAGGAAAAGTTCAGGTTCAATATAAATGACTCAACAATTAATTTCTAAAGACTAATGCCAGGGCAACAATTTCAAAAATAAAAAAGTTACCTTACCTTTCTGAGTTTCGTTAAAACTCAGAGACAGGAGCGCAGATTTGTTGCCAGGCTTTAAAGGACTTTTTATCATCAAGAAAAAGTTGGCAGCAACGCGAGGGAAAATGGAACTGGCACAGAAACGTAGTGTGAGTATCTAAGAACCTGAGTTTGCAAATTATCATCCGGCAAGGTATCAGATACAAAAACATCGTATGTTGCTCATAATGCTTAAAAGGTAATGCAAAATCCACAATACCTTGCATGTACGGCTTTTGAGAGGATCAGATATTCTCTACTAGTCAAAATCTTTTTGAAAGATACAAGCAGGGGAGGCAAGGTTTGGCTGAACTGCTGCCTACAACACAGTATATCAACATCCGTGGTTCACAGTAAGAGTACAAGAATTGCAGAATTTTATCCCTAGAGAAAAAGGACAAGGACTAAGCCTGATGCGTAAGTACTAGGACAGAGGAAAGAGGAGAGGGAAATGTAGGCTTGCCTGCAACACTGGGACTCAAGTGGTGGGATATAGAGTCTGAAGACAACTCACCAAGGCTTCAAGAACTAGTTTTCAGCCACTTCAGGAGGAGAGTTGCTTGCAATGAATCCTTTTCTCTCTGCACTGGGAAGACAAGCAGGTTTTCAGAAAATGTTTCAGGTTCTTATAGAGACTAACAGAATATTTTCTTTTCAACGAAAATCCACAAAGTGGGAACAGGTGGCAATGTTACCTCTCCTGAAACTGAATAAAGTTAAAGGGAGATTTTGCAGACATGGTTGTTGCTCTTCCACATTTAAACTGCTTCACATACAGCAGATAACAGAAGCTCTTGCTTTTCTGTGAAATGTCGCACCAGAGAACATGACTGCATGTGTCAGTAGTTTCCTCCTGTTTCCAGGACTGCATAAACTATTAAAGTTTCAGCGCTTGCATAAACACTCTCTGGAAGTGTTTTCACCGTTCATGTGTAGAACACCAGATTCCCAGTTACACCAGAGCCCAGTCACAACTCACTGTGTACCTTAAAGCAAATTCCCAGCAACAAGATGCTCACTTAAAACAAAAAAACAAGCTTCGATCAGGAAACAAAATGCAGTTGTGGACTGGTTATGTTTCTGCTTTGTTTTCTCGTTAAACTGGTTCAGCAGCAGCACTTCTATCACACATTAAGTATGTCACAGCACTCAGAAAGGTGTCTGACTTTCTGATATGAATCAAACAAGTTCAGTGACTACTGAAGCCTACGACAGGCCTTCTGTCAGATGAGGTCTAACAAATTTTGCAGCTGCTTTCATGGTTGGTTCAGTATTCAGATTGCTCAGTAGGCTCAATCACAGATCTCAACACATTCACTCTTACCCAGAGAAACAACGAGCTTCTGGTCACAGGTATAAACTGAGACCAAATCTACTCAATATTGTGTAAAACCAGATTAAGCTAGGTCAGAATTAAATGTCAGTAACATCTGCAATACAGGCAAAAAGCAAAACCAAAATGAATATACTTACTGTCTGTAAAAAAGAAAAAGTTGATAAGGAAAAAGGGAAATAATTCTTTCCTTAAAAAATAAAAAATAAAAAACCCAAAACAGGAGTTCTTAGTGTATCATCTAGACAGCTGTACCATTTTATAAAACAGATTTTCATGATCACAAATGCCTGACAATAATTCTCTATTTTAGACAGGAATAAAAATTCTTTTGTTCTGGTTGCTCTTCAGCTGATGCCTTTCAAGTAGGGAACAATCATTTTCAGTTTTCAGAAGAAGCCAGAAGAGATTACCTGTATTTCATCTCATAATCAAAGCTGTCCTATTTGTAGTATAATCTATATTTGAATCTTATTTGCTTTATACACTGTGTATTACTAAAAAACAAACAAAGCAGTACCATATTCTGTTTCCTTGAAAATAAATGCCATTTTTTTGCTTTGATTTCAGAGATAACAGCTTTGGGTCCTGAATGTGAGCAGGTATTGGGATGTATATATCCCAACAGTAGATGGGAAGTATTAGGAACAAACAACACCCTGTGACTCACTAAGGCACAAGGAGATAGCATGTAAATTTCTAAAGCCACTAACTGCTCTGACAAACCTACAGAAAGGCTCTAAGTGTTTCAGAAGTGAACAAAAAAAAAAAAACTAAAAAAGAACCACACACACATCCCCAACCAGCCAAACACCAGTGCACCCCATCAGCAGACTCGCATTAGAGAAGGAATGAAGAAACACTTCTACCCTGCACTTTACTCAATAAGCATGTGACATGGTGCAACTACGTGTGATATTTGTGTCCATTACAGCCTGCCAGTTCTAACAAATACTCATCTCACCTACATTCCCTGATATAAATGTGTAAGTGGTATCACTGACCTGCTTCTCAAATAATTTCAAATTGCTTCACAACATTTTTAAAAATGGCATCATTCAATATACTGACTACTACAACCAAGTATTTCATTTCACTTTCTTGCAGAGAAGAATTTATTCTGTTTGTTTATTCCCTGTAGGCATAGCAATTTTATTTTTGTAAATATACTGTGTATAAACATTGGATGATTATCCTCAAGGATTGTCTTAGGATGTAGATAAACTAGAAGAAACAGACTGGAGCATTGTCCTCTATTAAGACTGTGTTTGACTATGAACATACTTTTTCCTCCATAACTACATAAATTCTTGCCAATCAAGAAGGATTATTCATTTAAACCCAGAAGCACATACACTGGCTTTAGAACTAGGGCTGAATTCAAACATTTCTTTTTCTTCATTTCAAATTTTGCTGACATCTTTCAGTCCAAGATAAACAAGTAGCAAAAAACATATATGTGCTATTCATCAAGCAGGTTGTTGGTTTGATTTTTTTAATTTCAGTGTTGTATCTACATCTCAGCAGGTCAAGTTCAAGCAGTCCTGGCAGTGTTCTTCTCTATTCCACATAAGTTTTTATACAACCACCAGCACCACAGTAATTGCAATTGTGAGGAAAGACATGCCAAGCAGGTGGCTGACCAGCAAACTAGGAAATTACCTGGCAATTTCTGCCTAGTTCTTGGTGGATAATCATGTATGTCACACAAACTGCCAGTGCGGCTGAACATCCCGTTGGCAGGCTAGCTCAATGAAGGAATGAGTAGGTGAAGACACAAGAGGAATCCTGCATCAAACTCCAATTGCCTGGCACATTTTATAGAATGTAACAGGGACACAAGGCAAGAGAACCCAGATCTCGGGGGATTTTACTCACAATAGTAAGTGTGTGTTCACTTTGCTGCAGCAGCTTAAAATATGGGGAAGAAAGAGTGGTCTGAGTACCTACCTCCCTCTTGCCAGAGTAGCCATGGAGCCAGAAGGATCGCTGCATACTGCACTCACCTACTGCTCAAGCTCAAAAATTCTGTTCTGCCTGTTCCTATACCTTGTCCTCCTCTTAAATAGGAAACAAAACATACAGGAAGAATGACGTGATAAAATGTATCTAGATTTCAGTTTTGATCCTATCTGTTGGGCACTTGCAAATCACCTCAGAAGTTATGAAGTCACATGTACTGCTGGCCGCCCTCAGCAAGAAAGGAAAGAATCATCTTGATCTGATCACATAAATAATCAAGCGAACAGTTTTTGACTTTCTGCAGAGCGCTCATTACACAGACCAACTTTTAGTCTGATTGCTTCAACCACTGTTCTTTTCCTCTTAGCATAATTTATATCATAACACAAGCATTTTAAGCACATAAATTAAGCTACCTCCAGACAGATTAAATCTGCTAAAAAGCTTTTTCCATTTAGAACCTTGTGCTACAAAGCAAACTTAAAATGAAAAATACGTCAAATAAAAGTGAACAATCTCTCATGTTAGGCATTTAAGAAGAAGCTGAAATACATGCTCAAAATAAATGGACATCAAAATTTTACAACCTTCTAGTGAGTATTTCTTGCTTTATATTATGCTATTGTTTTGCAAAAGGACATTGAGAGGTATTTGGTTACAAAATTAACTGGTTTTTGAATATCAGCTCCACCTTATTTCAAGCAACTATTTTGTTGTTTGCATCAGTGTGATCTGAGTGACTGGGTGCAAATTTTACACTGGAGTGCACCTGCGCTGCTTGTTCAGTGACTGCTTTGCCATCTCAGTGAACGCGCCTCAGTTTACAGATGGTGCCTTAACAACGTTTTAAGGACTTTGCAGAAAATTAATTTTTAGAAGATACACTTGAAGTTCAAACATGTAGCACTCTGAGCCATCATCTTAGATATTTAGACACTCCTGACGGAAGCTGTGTCAGAATGAGACCAAGACTGTCTTCTTGTAATGGCCTTTTGCACAACAGCATCACCCACCTGAGAGAGCACAGCAGGTATTTTCTTGTTTGCCTCCTGCCCAGTACAGGGCTCTCAATTCCTTTCCAAAGACTTGAGAAGGCAAGAGTTACTCAAAGAAGTAAGACCAGTGGGTTATTCTTCACTTGCACTGAATTAATACGTGGAGCACAGTATGGAAAAAAATGGGAGAACTAAGACATCACTCTTAACTCTTACTTTTTTTACGGAAAAGCTTAAGTATGTACCTGAGACACTAAGTGTTAAAAAATTGTAATTCATCCAAATGCAAAAGCTGTCACGTAGGAGCCACAAGCTTTATCTTTCACTATGTTTCCAGGGCCAAATTCTCCAGTCTAAAGAAAAACTGATAATTAGGATATTAAAGGCTTTTGTAACACACTCTACTGGAACTACTGCCACGCAGAGAACAGCAAGAATTCCACAAGTTAACACTTTCTTACCCATTGCGTAAACATTTTCCAGAGCAGTTTTAAACAAATACACAAGCAGCTCAGGACAAGGAGCAGAACTTTCAGTTTGGCTTTGTAAGTGCTGTCAGAAGACAAATTGCAATACCTTTCCCATTTCCAAGTGGAGACTTTTGTTAACCACTTCTTGAATCCTGTTTTCCCAGCATAAGACACTGCCCTGCCGCTTAGGTCTCTGCCCAGAAATATCAAACTTTCATCCACTCAGAATATCAAACTTGCTACCAAAGGCAAGACCTTGGCACAATAGTTATTGCTTTATGTCCTTGCCCAGCAACATTTCAGAGTTACAGTTCAGGATGAGAACACTTTTCACTATATATATGCTATTTCACTTCCAGGGCATATGTTTTGAAAAACTGGAGTCTTTCAAGACTTGTGGTACCTAAAAGTTGAATATTATGTGGGACAGGACAAGGGCCACCAGGCCACCAAAAAGCCTGCTTATGAAAAATAGATGCTGTTCACTGAAGCCACAGCAATAGAACTGATCCAAAAGTGAAAGCAGTCACAAAGGATTTTTCCATGTGTTTTGTTAAGGCTTACAAACAGGTACATATTCAGATTTGTATGTATTGGGCAGATCTCTACAATTCCCAGAACACTCAACTTGTTCGCTGGCATCAGCTGTTCTGACAAAACTTATCTTGCTCTTCAGTGCATTAATCTGTCCTTACAGCCAGAAAACTTTCCTAGAGAAATCAAAATAAGCAAACTAAATCCAAATATAATAGCCTTCCTAACCCCAAAATTGGTCAAAATAATTTGCCAAGTTAATACTCCTCAATGGCTTGAATTTTCTACCCCTATGACAGCTAGCTACTATCAGAACAGATGCATAAAAGTCCTTGGAACCAAGGAGGAATATTAAAATTCTCAGCACTGCTCACTATCATTCTTCTAAAGTCCAAACCAACGTGCATCCACCATTCCCACCTGTATAACATCAACTTTGCCACCCTCTGCTATCATTAATATTGCACTAGCACATCAGTTGGGGTTCTTAATCCATTGCAATGTAAGAAACATTACAGAAGCAGTGAGGTTTGGCACAGATTAATCTTCTGGGAAACATCCATGTCTCAGATGTAACTAAGCCCTAACCTTTCAAAGATGCAGCATATTGCTCAGAACACAGTGACATCACTTTTGTTTGCCTTGTCACCAAAACCCCAGAGACACAAAGAGAATCAAACTCTGCCTTTAGGTCCCTGGGTCATCAGTTTTGCCCCCTGCAAATGTGCAGAACCCTGCCTGGGACCAGCAATGACATAGCACAGCAGGACTGAAGGACAGCAGAGAAGAATGTATGGGGAATCACTTATGTCACAAAGCATACTCTGTAGCAGGTCACCTCCATAAAGCATGCAAAACTTGGATACCAGTTTCTTATACAAAATACAGAGTTCATTTTGGGGCAGTGCATTAACTTAAGAGACAGTTTAAAAGGTATATCAACATGACTGAAAGCAGTGTACATTTAAAGTCTCAGAGACTAATCATCTCTGATCAATTCCTCTTCAAGGGATGACTTAAAAAACTAAACTGAAAAATATCACAGGAAGTGATTAATATTAAAGTAATTCAAAATGCAATGGCATTCTTTCTATGCAAGGGAAATTTGATTTCCCTTTCTAGACACAGAAGTAATAGACTGTTATAAACATAGATAAGCCTAATTTTAGAACATATGGACTCTGCCATGTGGTTATTTACTTAGATTGGTGCTTTAATTTGTCTTGGCACTTTCTAGTGTTTAGGGTGTCTTTCAGGATAAGGAAGAGATGTATGGATGCATTGTGGGCTAAGACAGAATATAATTAGAAAGCAAAAGCTTTACAAGATCCTTTTTTATTATA
Organism: Microhierax caerulescens; assembly: GCA_035590215.1. Classification (NCBI taxonomy): domain Eukaryota; kingdom Metazoa; phylum Chordata; class Aves; order Falconiformes; family Falconidae; genus Microhierax; species Microhierax caerulescens. Next base: position 13,599,627 of record JAVJGJ010000034.1, on the reverse strand, counting down.
TCCACAACACTGAACACATTATGTAGCTCTGTACCTTATAATAGAACATTCAACATATACTAAAAGATAAACCAAGAATTAAAATAGTATCAAGAACAATCCTCTGTATATGTTACCAGTGAGAAGCACCATGCAAAGGCAAGTCAGCAACAAAGAAAACAAATGAGCGCATATTTTCCATATATAAATCTTGTCTTATCTGTTTAGAAAACATTAAACAGATCCCTTAGGAGCTCCCACCAGCACCTTGCTGATAAAAAATAAACAAATATATGATAAATATAGCATTTATAAAACTGTTTATTCACTAAATATAGGTATATAGAATATTTTACTCAACGACTCCCCCAGATAACAAGTTAAGAATTGGGCATAACTGAGCAAAACCAGTCAAGATGAAGGCCTGCCGAATGCAGATCACGTCTATATATCCTGGGACCATGATAGCTGTGGAGGAGGAAAGGGAAGGCAAAAACCTGGGAGAAAATACTCAGGTTTGACATCAGGAGATGCTCTGCAGAAAATTTAAAAAAGGTTTTCTGAACAAACTTACCTGTTTCTGTCTTGCTATGCTAAGACCCAAGGGCACATCCATCCACTTGTATTAAATGCACGTACTTAACTTTTTACCCAACTGGGCAGCTGAAGAAAGTGCACCAACACTCAAGCCACCCAGTAACTTGCACAGCAACAGAAGGAATTGCTCAATGCTCCAATCCACAGAAACACAGCCTGAGTGATCATGTGAGAAGCTTCATCTCTCAGTTCATTGTACAAGAGCTTTTCACCTCTTCAGGCCTGCAGACTTCCACAGACAAACTCAAATCACTGTTGGTGCCCGGTGCTTCTCTGCTGCACTAGTGCTGGCCTCAGCCAGCAGTTCCAAGCTCCAGTGCAACACATGAAAGTTGAACTGGCTTTGCTGAATGATATGAGTGCTGAGTAGGAGACTCATAATAGGTAAGAGTATCCCAAGGGCAGTATGAAAATCTGTATTCCTATTAGCTGTGTCTGTGACCAGGACAGTTCAAGGTATAAGAAATGCAAGCGAGTTAAAAAAAAAAAAAGAGACACATTTGTGTAACAGCAGCAAGATGTATATTGGACCAAAAGTGGCACAGAAGTATTTTAGTGGAAAGGCAGCTGCCATTAGGAAGAAACCCTGCCACACCATTTTAGCAGAATTGCAGTTAAAAACAGTGTAAATGAACCCTATACATAACATCAAGTACTGTTTCCTGAGGTCATAATAAAAATTCAGATTGGGATTCCAGTAAATCGGTAAGTAAAAGCATGAGCTACACACAACCATGAGGATGAAAGAAAAAAATACTCTGAACTTAGTGCCGTGGTTTGGAGTATGCTCCCTTGGAGGTGCAGAAAGCTGCATAAAAACGTAACTGTCCAGATAACCAGCAAAGCACAGACCTCTGTTCCAGGAGAGATGCCCTTCAGAGGTATAAACATGAAAAAAAATTGTTGCATACTGAATTCTTACCCATATTTCTACTTTCTTAATTGAATACTTCATTACTGTTTCAGAACATTTTAGCACGTAGTAGACTGTAGTTACCTTAGTCTCAAAGGTGTCCAAGAAGTTATATTACTATAAGCAAAGACCATGCAGTATCATTCCTCAGTTACATAAGCATAACTTGTCCAGGACCATGATGGTCATCTGTTTTATTAATATAGATCAGACAGACATAGAAAATAAGAAATTTCTGATATTGCTAGACTAACGGAAGCATTTAGATAATGGCTACAGCATGGAATTTGTATACAATTATGAAACGTTGAGCAACAGAAGTAGCAACTTCTGTGCAGGGAGGAGTTGAATGAAATTGTAATCTAACTGCCTCCCCAAAGAGCAAGGTAATCATGGTAATGAAAATCAGCATATCAAATTGTGTTTGCATATCAAAAGATAACTCAGCCCCAGATAAACAATGTTTTGTTTGCATTCTTACAAATTCCCAGAATTAACCAAGGCACAATATTAAATTTCCCAAACTTAATTAGCATGAACAAGAGACAAGTGGAAGTCCCTACATACTGCTTTGATGACTCATTAGTGCTCAACAGCATCCTGATAATGTTCAAGTGCAATTAGAGAGGGGTACCACAGCAGAATACATTTTGAAAGACTGAGCCACAGAGGCAGAGGACTGAGATGCTGCCGAAAGACGCTGCAGAGAAACACGATGTAAGGTAACAGCTTAATACCAGGCATATTCTCTGCAGAACTGCTGCTTTTATTTGATGCTCTTTTTTTCTGTAAATTTATGCCAATTTTGTAACCATTTCACTAGAATAAAATTTATCACTCTGCTTTTTAAGCTGTCAGCAAGAACTCCCACATACTTTTACTACTTTGACATTAGTCCCAATTGTATGGCAGTGCAAGGATATCCTGTAAACTGCCTGAAATGAAACAAGTTTGAAAACTCAACAAGTTAAAGTGCATCTCCCATTAAACTGAAGGGATCAGTTCAAGAACTGGTATCACTCAGTGACAGCTCTAAGGCTTCGCTATGAGATACCTCATAACAAGAGACAGTGGATAAATTACCTGTGACAACAGAGAAAACTACATCATCAGAAATATGACAAAAACTTTAAACAAGAATAATACTTATCTGTGAAAAGCTTTCAAAAATCCATGACAGCAACTAGGGAAAAAAAAACAAAACCAGAATCACCAATTCAAAACCCTTTCCTTAGGAAGACTCTCCCTTGCATAAAGGGTGCAGGAAGCACCAGCATAAACAGTCAAACTATTGGACATTTTTGGGAAAGAAGGGTCTGCCCTGTTATTTAGATTGGATAAAGAACTTTGGATTCTTCATAGCTGGGTTAGGATTATGTGATGTCTAAAACATTTGCAAACCATTGAGAATGTTGATAGGTTCAGCCTCCAATTCTCCAACAAAATATTCCATATCTATTCCATCACTTCTATCAATGAGAAAGCAGAAATAATTCTTGAATTAAACAAAAAAATTGTTAGAGCATTACCAGTAGGACAGTCCTTACTTCATTATTTTTGTTTTCATTGCTGGTTTTGTAATCAATGGGAATGAGTATGTTAACAAATTGCCACACATCCTGTCCAATAAAATCATAAAGATTTGCACTATCCACCTATTTTTTATTTAAACAGGTAGCAATTCATCTTAGTTTTTCTTATTTAAACCCACATTATAGTTTAGTAGCTATTTTCTCCTTGTCCTGTCACTGACCTCAACTCTTTCAATATTTTTTTTTGCCTTATAAATTTGCAACATAATTATGTTGTTCAGGCTACACCAAATGCATATTTTTTTAATTCTTAAAAAATAAGTTTGTTGGGATGACTATAAATGAGATTTATTTGAAGATACATCAAAATATCTGAAAATAAGTTAGGATGCTTACAGAGATACTGAATTTAGTTTTCCCTGGCAAAGGATGTTTTCTATTCTACCTATAGAATCCCATAGGAATTTAACATTATCTGTATCTATGGAATAATCCAGCTTCTGATTCAATATTTCTGAGTCAGAATCGAAAACGAAATCTGAAACAAAATGCAGAAAGCTGAAGTTAATTTCATTTTTTATTAAATCTCATTCAAAAAAGATACATCATTTCCTGATGTAACATTTGACAAAACTGACACTCCTACAGAAACTAAACTGACTCTTAAAAGTTAGCCAAGTGTGATAATTCTATCAGCACTTACATTCCAGAAATCTTTCCTTGTTAACCAGCTCCCTAGCCAGCCAGGGTAGTTTTACAGTTTACAGAAATTGAAAAGGTAAGGGACTAGTACTCATCTCCCATCGAAGTACAGATAACTTTATCACTAAAGCTCATTCTATTATAACTTGCCTGCTTTATTTTTACTTAACACAATGACTTAATGCATAAGCACCAAAGAGAAATATTTCTGATTCAAAACATCGTATTACAGAGACCCTAATATTGAAAAGCCATCTTTGGGGTAAAAATGGCTATTTAACAGCCCAGGAACACTGCATGATAACTTTAACGGAAAGTGAAGCAACTGTCACATCCAGCTGAAACTGAAAGCTGGGGAATTGGGTAGGCAGAAAATGACTGTTTGAGATGGCCTTTATACCAAGGCTACCAGGTTCTTTTGAAAAAAAAAAATCACAAGCACATTATTTCCAAAAATCTGGCACTTCCCAGGAAAAAAACCCTAACATTTAGTAGCATGACAAAATATTAACTTTAAAAAGAGACTGCATGAACTAAATCAAATCCTCCCTTCTGCAGTGTGTTAGTGACCAGGATTTCCCAGACTGGACAAAAGCTGCTTTTCTTATGAGCATGGAGAGGCATCATGGCAAAGTAAGCATAACTAATCCTCAACTGATTAAAAATAAATTAAATACAAATAAGTATTCTTCTCATCCACCATCAAATTTAGGAATTCACAAACCAAACCCTTCCAGGAATCAGGCAAGAGAAAAATGTGGCTTCATTTGAGTATTTGTATGCAGATTCAGGCGGGTCCATGTGGACGTGTTATTGCAGAGAGAGGGTTGCAAGCGCTGTGTCAAAAATAAAAAGCACATGTTTAGTCAGCCCTGAGGATATATGTGATTAGAATTGAAACCCTGCATCAACAGAAGCGTAAGATGCATTTTTCCTCAAGGGGTTTCTCCAGTGACCAGATATTTCTCACCTGTATTGGGTTTATGTGGCCAGGTTTTAATGGAAGGGGTGGGCTCTGTGAGTAGAGACCAGGGGCTGCACACGTATCAGATGCAATTTCAGTCAGCTTCAAGATGGACCCACCATTGGCCAAAGCTGAACCCATCAGCAAAGCTGATGGCACCTCTGTGACAATGTATTTAAGAAGGGTAAAAAACACTGTGCAGCAGCTGTGAAAAGAGTGAGGGGCAAAAAGTGAGGGAGCGCTCTGCAGACAAAAGGTCAGTGATGGAGGGGAGGAGGTGCTCCAGGCAGCAGAGCAGAGATTCCCCTGGAGCCCATGGTGATACAGGTCCTCCTCCTGCAGTCCATGGAGGACCACACTGGAGCAGATATCCATCCTGCAGCCCCACTGTGCTGAAGCAGGTGGATGTGCCCTGAAGGAAGCTTGCAGCCATGGCAAGTCTACACTGCCCACACTGGAGCAGGCTCCTAGCAGGAGCTTCAGCCTGTGATGAGGAGTCCACACAGGCACAGGTGTTCTGGCAGGACCTATGGCCCATGGGGGACCCACAGAGGAGCAGTCTGTTCCTAAAGGACTGCGTCCTGTGGAAAGGACCCATACTGGATCAGTTCTTGAAGAACTGCAGCTCACAGGAAAGACCCACATCGGAGAAGTTTACGAAGGATCATATCCCATGCTAGAGCAGGGGAACAAAATGAGGAGGAAGAATTGGCAGAGATGAAGCATTATGAACTGACTACAACCCTCTTTCCCATCCTGCTGCACTACTCAGGTTGGGAGGAGGCAGTAATATCAGGAATGAAGGAGTGGAGTTGTGCCTCAGAGGATGTTGGGAGCAGGGGGAAGGTGGTTTTAGTTTTGTATTTATTTCTCACTATCCTACTCTAATTTTAATTGGCAATAAACTCATTTTCCCCAAGTCTATTCTGCCTGTGACTGATCTCCCTCATCCTTACCTCAACTCACAAGTTTTTTCATCTTACTCCCTCCCCTGCCCTGTTGAGGAGGGTGAGCAAGACAGTGGCTGGGTGGGTGTCTGGCAGCCAGGCAAGGTTAATCCACCACACCATCACAACCCAGGTCTCCTGGTATGTTTATAGCAGGACAGTAATTCTGACAATGAAGCATAGGGCTGAGCCAGTCTCAAATTAAGGCGGCTGTTATTCTCCAATTTATTGCACAATTACCACTGCCTGCATCTTATAGTTCTCCCACATTCTTGAAGGCAAAGACTCATTTACAATGGAAAAGGAAACAAGAAATAACATTTGTGTGAAGGATCCATTGCATCTTCAGTTACATACTCTTACACAATCATTCTACCGTGAATAATGCATCGTTTAGTGTGCATGACTACAAACTAAGGTATACTATAAAAGGAGAATGTTAGATATGATGCTCTGTAGGAGTAGGACTGAGAATAATATATATATATGAAGTAAATATGTTTTTAAGCAGATTGTCATGAGTTTAGAATATTATTATAAACTGGAGGAATTTCCACCAATGCTCAGATACTTACGTTGCTGCACTTTGGTTTTATGAACTTAAACAGTAGCAACCAAATACAAACTCCAATTTAACTTGGCCCTGGCAGAAAAACCTTCAAAGCAGTCTCAGTGCTGCACTGTAATTGCTACACAGGGGTACTACAGGTATCTATTATAGCCAGAGAAATTAATCCCAGTAATCATTCATGCTGCAGCAGCACCAAGGCACTTTCCTGAGCATACTTGTGTGCTTCACTTGACCCAGGAGGGCACTTTTGAAATGAAGCTCACGAACACCCTAGAGTGCTCTGATGCACACCGTGGTATCTCAGAGCACATGAACTGCCTCCTTGTCAGCTGAATGGAGCCTAGAAATCCATTCCAGCTGCAACACGAAGCCAGGCTAGACCAATCTTTAGTTAAAAAAGCACAACCTGAAATTTTAAAAACACACACAACCTGAAATCTGTATAGCTTGGACATCAGGGCCCAAGCAGCACTTGTTTCACACTGCATATCCATTCCCACTGGCCTGCAAATGCAGACTAGTCATGATGCTCCATGCTCCCACAGGACTCTTGCCCATTATGGACCACACCAACAAGCAAGCTATGTACCTGGGAGTCCACAGGAGCCGTTGCCACAGCTCACACAGACCTTTCTAAATCTGTGCCAGCCACCTACCTGTCAGGCTGCAATGCCGTGATTTTGCGTGCCACCCAGTAGCACCAAACAGCCAACCTAGGGAAACCCAGAGCTGTCACTGCACAGCTGTGTCGGGGTCCCACCGTGCTCACAGAGCTGGCTGTGTTTATGGACACGACAAGTCCTGCAGATGGGGAATGCCCAACATTTTGCCCAACAGTTAAAGGCAAGAGACTAGAAGAGTTAAATGAGTTAGCCATTTCACCAAGGAAAAAATGCTCTGTGGTGGAATGGCTGGCAAGCAGCTGGAGCAGAGGGCATTCCTGAGCAACCAGCACAGAGGAGGAAAAAGCATCAGGAAGCTGAGCTTGCCAAGACAATCATATTCACAGCCTGGGAACAGAGCAAAAGGTTCACTAAAACATACATTTAATTCAATAATTAATCAAAGTATCCTGTATTGAGCCACAGGCCATGGGATGAACAGTGTATCACAGAAGACAGTGTTTTGTAGCATACTAAATACTGTGCAGACAGTGCCAGTGTTCAGTTGTAACCTGATGAAGCCACTAACTGGCTTTTCAGCAATAATGGCTCCAAATCATTTAGCTAGATTTGCTAACAAAATACAGTCAAGACATAACCATGAAATAATTTAGTCTCTTCTGTCGAGTTTATCCTTGCTGATTGCAAGAAATACTAATTACTACAGCAAAGCCATTTTAATTGAAAGCACAATCCTAGCCTGCTGGGTTAGTAAAAGAAAAAAAAATCAATCATATGTCTATGTGTAAGAAATTTTTTTTAGGATAGCTGAGCAGTTTCGTTGTAGATATTCAGTATTTTTCTGCAGTGCATTAATAGGCATTTATTTGACTTGAAAGGACACCCAAAAAATAGAAAATGGTCAGAAAGCCATAAACATACCATGTAAAAAAAGAAAGAAACTGGCAAGTCAATCTTTCTGTTCACAGAGGATGTTTATACAGCAAAGAAAACAAACACCCATTAAGCATGGTGGAACAGGAAAGCTAATGGAGACAAATAAAAGTTATGAGTTTGAACATATGTAACCAATACAGGAAATAAAAGCGAACCAAGAAGATATCAATAGCCGATATGGTTAGAGAAAATGAAACTAGTGCAGTTAAGGGAAATAAAACATTTTAAAATAGAGCAAGAACAGAAGGAATCTCAAGTCAGACACAGCTTGTTGCTAAACGCAGTTGATAAAATCCAAAACAGGGATATAGACTAAGGAAAAGTTCAGCAGATACTTGTGAACTGTTGTGTCTGCTGATTGGTTGGTGGTTTTTTTTAAGCAGACATGTATATCCTGCCTATCACACATGTAATGCAAAGATTACTGTCTGTAACAGAAGGAAGAACCCACTTGGACTGTGCATTATCAAATCAGCACATCTGAAAGACTTTCATCTATGAATCTGTAAAGCACCACTTCAGAGCTTAGAAGGCTTCTCTGTTCATCTGTTTAATAAATCCTATGAACTGAGGAATTTCACAAGTCTCGAAGGACTCCCTGGGTGGTTTCAAGATGTAAAAATGGCAAGATGGACACCCAGGGAGTTACAGTCTGGATAACATGATATTACTCCCACAGAACAGTTACTGTGAGTCTCATAACCAAAAAGGATTAGGAGCTAAAACACAGTCAGTAACAGCCAATACTGTTTCATAGTCTTTCTACACCTTTCTAAATCTTCTCAAACAAACCTGTTACAGCTGTCAAGGTTACTCATCTGGTAATCAAGGTAGCTATTTTGACATATTGTACTTTAATCTCTTCAAGATGTTAGATTTAATTCCATAATGCAAGCTTTTTGGGTTTTGATTCGGGGGGGGGGGCGGGTCGTCGAACAAATATACCAAGTATTACTAAAAAGATAAATAAAATAGATTAACAATTGAGTTAGTATCAGGTGT
>JAVJGJ010000034.1:13560880-13590761 GCA_035590215.1 Microhierax caerulescens | reverse complement strand
CCCCCCCCCCCCCCCCCGTCCAACAAAGATACCAAGTATTACTAAAAAGATACATAAAATAGATTAACAATTGACTTAGTATCAGGTCTTTGAGTTGTTCATGTTAACTGAAGTTTTCCATTAACATCACTGGTGGTTGTCCCAGAGATCAGTACTCAGTCAAGTGCTGTTCAACTGTGTTTACGAGTGATAAAATCTTTGCTGATAAAGTTTGCAGTTAACACAAAGTTCAGTAGGGTAATAAATGAAGACAGGAGGTCACTGACACAGGATCAACTGAATTGCTGACTGAGCAGTCACAATCCAACCATATCTGTTTTAACACAGCCAAGGACCAGGTAACAGTGCCAACACAGTAACTGGCTCAGTCTGGTCTCAGGGTATGTCTGGAGCACCCTTCATAAAATGGAAAATAACCATTAAAAGCTGGGTAGCAACAGCAATTATGTATACAGCACTATTAAATTGTTGCTAGAAAACCACCTCCATTCAAAACGTGGAGTTACACAAAGTAAGAAACACAGGGATGAGTTCAAAGGACAGATAAAAATTCCACAGAAAAAGTAAATTTCATGGTGAGGGGCAAAAAAACTTGAGAAATATAAAAAGGATATGCAACTACCCTAGGATAATTTAACAATGAAGTAAAGAGACATTTTTCCTTCTCATGCAAATACTAATAAAATCCAATGCCTTAAAGTTTAAGGTTGCAAAATTCAGCCTTGAAATTAAAATCTAGTTTGCTGATGTAGAAGGTGAACAGTGGAATAGATAAATGGGAAGTACAGTGGAGGAAGCTGTATCAGTTCAGAACTTTGAGGCAGTCTGTTCATTTGAATTCATCTTCACTGATGTGTGTAAATGAAGCAAACTGGTGATTGAGTTGGAGAATCCTGAACACAGACTCTGAATGTAAGGGAAGACACTAAATGCCAGGAGACAGAGGATAGACAGCAGACAAGTTTCTGCACTACAGTTTTATAAACTCCTCATTTTGTAAAATCTTCCACCTACTGGTATTTGCAGTAGCATCATTAGGACTTACTATTACAGACATAAAAGATGTGGTGAGTTTTATGTTGCTCTAAAAAGGATAATCACAGCTGACAGAAATAGGCACATAACATCTGATCCCTCAAAAAAAAAATATCCTTGAGCAATTAACTTACCATGCACATGAATTGCTGCAGAAATGCTGCCACCCAGTTGTAGAAAAGCATAGGAAGAGCCTCAGCTCCCAACACAACTCAGCTACGTGGGAAGTGCTGTTCCCTGCTTGCTGGAGCACTTTCCCTTTGGGCTACTCCAGATTTTGGGCTACATTTTCTATCTTATTTCCTTGTGCTTCAGCAGACACTGAAAGAAATACTGTGAAACCTAATTTAGAGTCAAAGATCACACACAGGTGTGAAGAGAGAGCCAAGTCTTCTAATATATGACAAGATCTGTATTCCAGCTGAAGGAGTGACCAAAACCAGGCTTTCCTGCTGTGTTGTATCATCAGACAGTACCAGGTTTCATCCCTGGTTACAAGGAAGGTCACCACATCCAGCATGCATTAACTCTGGCCCTACTGAGGCCAATTCTCCAAGGCAGCGAGGAGGGATGGTAGTTATCTTGTGAGCACATTAATTCATCCCTAAATCCTTTCCCAGTGAATGTTCCTGTGATTCTTGTAACATCTGTGTGATCGTTCAGATGATTCGGAGGAACTGTAGTGGAGCAATGCCAAGGTCTGGCAGCTGCACAAAAACAAAAGAGCACGAAGATGGTGGGACATATGTTTCTTCACCCAGCTCGTTTCCTAATTTGCCTCCAGGGTGACAAAGGACAGTAGATGATGCACTCTGCTACACATCAAATTCCACCTAAGGAATCTAGGTTTAAGATTTGCCACTAGGTTAAATACTTAAATGCCTCTCTTGGAATTTATTTTTTTTTAATTAATTCAAAACTTTTTTGGAAATTATTAGATAAACTTACCATTACATTTTTCAATGTTAAGAGTTTTCACTCAAATCACCATTAACGGAAACTTTCTAAGCTGGATGCAGCATTCTTCTCTTCTTGAGGCATTTAGACTTCTTCACTAACTGAAGTTCACTGACTCTCCATTTGAGCCTTTGCTAAGAATGCAGTAAATATTCATAAAAAGTTGGGTTTAAATCAATTCTGCCAAAAAAGATGAGCATGTGTATTTACTTACAATACACAAACTATGTAACCTTACAGACTGTGAAAACTTCTGAACACACTTAAACTGTACACCTGATGTATTTCCTGATGGTTTATTATATGCAGTAAAACACCCTTTTCATCCAACCACCATTAGAAAATAATTTTTAAAAGCCAATTTGGATGGTGGCAATGTACCTCATTTGAGAGAGGTGAAAAGGTCCTTTTTAATGAGGAGGTAGAATGAAAGTTCAGACCCAAGCTTCAAACTTGTAATGATATTTAGCATACAGCAAAAAAAAAGAAAAATCATTAGCATTACTTAAAAATTATTGAGGCAGCAATTTCCAGATGAAGTGAGTTACATTGAGATGACTGAATGCCTGAGTAGTGAGTGGAGAGTCAAATGTTTTGCTTCCATGTCATTCCCAGATAATTTAAAGACCAACAAATAACAATTTCCATCTAAACAGTAGATCTGAATTATTGTATACAAACCTGTATATAAGTCTAGGAAGTTGTTTGGGTTGTTTGTGGGGTTTTTTTTAATCTTGGCTCATTTAAAATAAAGATCAGAAGGCAACAAATGAACAGTGAACCCAGATTTTAAGGTACTTCACACTGCTGAGTAAATCCATAAAATGCAATTATCAGATCTTCCACAAATCCAATGCCAAAAGTAGACAGACAAAACCATGTAGCTCCTGAGCTACATGCTCAGTTTTGCTATGCTAGAGTTGTAATTTCAGGATTAACAATCACTTTTAATACACAATGCATAAATAAATTTTTAAGATAAAAAAATAACCTGGAAAAGCACAGTGGAAATATATATGATTTTTAAGAACTGGGTTTTTGGCTTTTTAAGGCTGGGGGTTTGCCTTAACTGTTCAGTTAAAATGCCAGAACTGCAAAAGGCACTAGAGCCAATATCACCAACAGCAGCTCGCAACTGCAGCAAAATCCATTGTCACAGCTTCCTAATATGTGCGCACACACCAGTACACCCACAAACACTTGGAGTTCTTCCCATCTTATTTTCAGTAGAGGACAATACACACATAAGGGGAAAAGCTACAGGCAGATGCCAAAGGGAGAGCAACAGTAAGCAAAGTAAATCATGTAAGCAGAGCTCAAAACCCCTACAAGGCTCAGCCCCAAGACCAGATCCTCTGTGCACCACAAGTCCAAAGATGAAGGCAGAGGAAAATACAGAAGTGTTCAAATCTCATGCTAATGGATCTGAACAGTGGGTCCACCTACAGGTACAATGATGATTTGGGAGAAATGATAGGGTCACTAGTCCAGCTGCAGTAACATACTAAGTTTTAGGAAAAAAGAAATGGAAGAAATTATGATCACAGAAGAGAGATTAAAGGTAAACTTTGTACAGATCCCCCACAAGACCTCTTCTGGAATAGCATACACTGATCTGTTCAGTCTAGCAGAAGCTTGCCATGTAATACACTTCCTTCTGAATTTATTAGGGTATAAGCATGAGGAAAGGGAATGTACCAGTTAAGCAGTGCTCTGCTAATGAACAGCACAGAAGGCAAAAACTAACAAGTAGAAGTTGCAGAGTTTCCCAGATACCTGCAGCTGAGGTGCCAGAGGACCAAACAGCAACATATATTCTACAAAGCAGCTTGGCAGCACAGGTGCCAACTACTGCAGAAGATTTAAGTAATCCAAGAGATCTCATCTAGTCTCATGTTCCTGCAACACTTGAGCCTAATTTAGTAAGAAATAACCTGTTAGCACACAAGTGCTTGCTCCTCGTTGAGCTCTCAATAGACTGCAGGCAGTGCAGAATATGCTGCATATTCATCACATACAACCTGCTCTGACAGTCTGCACTCCCATACAGGCAATTACAATTACAACCAGAAGACCAGGAATGTGTGGAAGTTCCTTCCTCACCATCCACAAAGCCCTTGAAAAATTCTTCACTAACACAGAAAAATGTGTGGTTACTAATAAAAAAAATGGCATAAACCAGCAGTTTAGTATCTTATTGCTCTATTCTAAAATAAAGAATAATAAATGCAGTTCTAGGCTTCATTAAGACAGTCATTCAAAGGGGTCAGGTTTTGGCTACAGTGCCCTCTACATCATGCCTATCTCAGGAAATTCGTATTCCGCACGCTTACTGCAATTGTATATCGTATATAATGAAGTTATGCTCCCTTCCTGCTAGAAGTGTTCTAATTGCAATGCTCACTAACTGGTAACCAATTAAATAAGTTTCATAGCTTCCTACCAAGTGGAAACAATTAACAGTAGTATAATAGGCTAACGTCACCCAGAAACATAAAGTACTACAAATCTAAGTGGAGATGATTACACACTAACACAGGATTATTAGAGCTGTTAGTGCACCTACTTGATTGCTGCCTTTCACAGGAGAGTTCAGGCACATGTCTGTGTCTAGGCAGACAGGATCACAGAAGCTGAGGCACCTCCAGACCCTCTGCACAGAGGGAGATCAACCAAAGCAGATGGCTCATGACTTTGTCCAAGGGGGTTTTTTTTAGTATCTCCAGCATGGAGACTCCACAGCCTCTTTGGGTAGCCAGCTCCAGTGTTCAATTATCCTCACAGGAAAAAAAAAAAAAAATATGCTTAAACATCATTTCCTATATTTCAGTTTGTGTTTATTGCCTCTTGTCCTTTCACTGGGCATCACTGAGAAGAGTCTGCCTCCATCATCTTTACTTCCTCCGCATCAGGCATTCACTATGCAAATGGATAAGATCCCAGTGAGCATTTTCCTTCCCAGGCTGAATAGTCAAGCTCTCTCAGCCTCTCTGTGTATGTCAGATGCTTTAATCCCTGCATTATCTTCATAGCCCTTCACTGGACTCACTCCAGTATGTCCACGTCTCTGGGGAGCCCAATCCTGGACACAATGCTCCAGAGCTGAATAAACGGGAAGAGTCACCTCCTTTAGTCTGCTGGTAACCCAGGAGGCTGTTGGCTTTCTTTCCTGCAGAGGCATGTTCCTTGCTTACAGTCAACTTGGTGTCCATCAGGAACCCTGGGTCTTTTCTCTGCAAAGCTGCTTTCCAGCTGGTACCAGTACATGAGGTTATCACTGCCCAGGACTTCGTATTTCCCTTTGTTGAATTTCATGAGACTCCTGTCAGCCCATCTCTCCAGCTTGTCCTGGTCTCTCTGAATGGCAGGGCAACTACCTAGTTTACCAGCTACTTCTTTCAATTTCATATCCTTTGCAAACTTGCTGACAGTGTACTCTATCGTATTATCCAGGTCATTCATGAAAACACTAAATCCTGCTGGCCCCAGTATTGACCCCTGGGGTATACCACTAGTAAATGGCCTCCAGCTGGACTTTCTGCTGCTCATCACGAGTCTTTCAGACAAGCAGTTCAGGCTATGTTTGAACTACTTTGTTTACTTTTCAAAAAAAGCGCTGTTTTCTGCAAGGCAGATGACAAATGAGTTTCACCTTCTTGTACACCAGCCTCACAAATGCTGACTCAAGGCAGCACTACTAACTACAGGTCTCTTGACATTTCAATTGCTTCCCAGCAGTTAAAAAGAAATCCATAGGCACCAGGCACAGCTTTAAGCTGTTCTTGCATAAGAACCTGCATTACCTATGTCACCAAAACACCAGGTATTTATGACTGGTGACAACTTCTGTCCCATGAACATAATTATACAGACACAGCAGTTCAGTGCAGAATCAGTGGGATGTTAATGACAGGTAATGACACTCACACACAGCATGTAAGAGATGGATTCAGTCCCCCAGAACCTGTGCAATTCCTCTGCACTCAACAGAGCTCCAAGGAACAGTGAGAAATCCCACAGCAGTTTCATATAAATAGACAGGACATCCAGAGCAATGCAGTCTCTCAATGTGTCTGTGGAATTTCATCATTTCAACTTATACATTACCTTCCCTGACTGAAAACCACAAGATTTCTCTTCCAGGCAAGACTTCTCCTACTAGGTAAAACTGATGAGGTCTTATTTCCCTAGTTAGGAGGTCAGAATTATGTAGTCCCTTTTGGGAGACTTAGATTGTATTAATACAGCGTCAGGTTTTCTTATGACAAGCGTTGCTTTGATTGCAAAGTGGAATAAAGCAGTGTTAAAAACATACAGACAGAAAACAAGTGTTTTAGTTAAAAAAAGCAACAGCAAAGCACACAAAAGTGTGCCTATTTTTCTAGTATTCTTACAATTCAGGAGATAAGCCACAGCTCCATCACATTTCACACTCGTTGCTTTGGGCAGTCATCAACTTACATAGTCAATTAAGGAACTGTTGGGAGCACAACTGAATGATACATACACACAAACCCAACAGAACACACACCAGGGCACACCCCGGCCAGGATGTCACACAATTCATTATCCATAGGCAAAATTGTCAGAGACACTAGGAATTTTGCACGATTTTCAATGAGCTCTCACAAGCCATATCACAAACCACACATTTTAAGCAACATTTCCATAGAAGACAAGCTTTTCCCCAGTTCCAGGTCTGTATGTTGGAACCACAAAATCCCGTAACAGACTATCTTTAATAATTTATGTACTAAACACATGGATTCTAACCATGGGGTGCTGCTCAACCACTCTGCTCACACAAAATCCAAGTTACTCTAACAGAGTACACCAACATGCACCTATAATCTCCATTTGCATGTATGTGAAGTAGAAAGATGTAACCATAGAAGAGAAGATATTGCAAAAAGCACAGTTACATTTCACAGAATAACCAAAAAAGTTTGTTGATTTTTCTAACCAAAGCAGTTTTGCAATCCAATCCATTTTCTGAATTAGTTTTCATCATAGCTAAATCTATTTAGCCAAAGGAAATAAAGGTCAAATGACATATGGTCCCACATTGCACAATCCAGATGAGCTAGAAGGCAAGTTCTTTTTCACAGTTCTATTTACAAACTACATTTTTTTCACTTCATTTGTTGATCCTATTTCCTTTGATACATGCAAAGGTTTTAACTACTACCAGCTATGCTGAAATAATTTCAGCTGTGTTCCCACGAAGCTAGAGAACTAGAGATGCAATATATGCAAGCTTAGAGTTGAGAACTGCTGTTTAAGAGCCCTGTAGTACAGTACCTTAATCTATTTAAGCAGTAACAACCCTCCAGTACACTGATCAAAAAGCACCACATTATGCTGCTACTGAAGCTGTTTAACTAAATCAAAGACTATCCAATAAGAGTTGAAAAAAGAACTATCCATTGCCCAAGAGGTATATCATTACTAGGAGCTATTGATAGGGTGCCATATGACAGTAGGGTCTTCTACAGCACATACCTGGAAGCTCAAAGCATTAGGATCTGTTCAATCAAATGAATCTAGCTCTTTCTACAATGGCTTAAAGCTTCCAAAACAGCCTACCTCATACAAACCCTATGAAAATGTTCTTTCCACTTACATTTGACCAGCTAGCTCCTCTATTATACTTTGTCACAACTTTCAGGCTAGTAATCACAATTCTTCCACTTACAGGTTTTTCAGGTTTTCATTTACATGAGTGGCAACAAACCAAAAGAATCTATCAATTTCTATCTACTGTTCTGTTCACAAATTCTGCAATTGCAGTGCATAATTTTTATTCCCTGTTATTTCATTAATTGTTTCTACCAGATATGTATGAAGTTATTTTGCACAACAGCTGGAGAATTATAAAGTTAGATTCCCACTGCTGATTACTAATTATTTTCTGCTATTCTCAGTGAGAAAGCTAGAATCATTAGAATGCACAAAAACACACTGTAGCTTCCAAACTGCAATTTCTTTCACACAAAATCCAATATGAACACACTTCTATTAGAAAAATGTTAGCCACATTGGAAAACAAAACCCAGATGAAGAAAAAAATGAAAGCTCACGTCATTGGCATTGTACACAAATCCTGGCAAAGCATTTTTAGATGTTCTTGACAGGAGTGTGCATCTGCCAAGAGGGGAGTGTGTAAGCCCAAGTAGTTTCAGGAATGAAACAACATTCCTGTTACATGAAGTATCTTTACTGATACTGCCATAGTATGAGAAGTAAAAACCACAAACAGTAAATACATCTCTTTTTATTCAATACAATAGAAAAGACCTCACTATCTGGCAGCTTGCCAGATCTTGGGGCCCTTCAGAAGTACCTGAAAAAGCCTGCTGTCAGAAAAAAAGCAACAACCCTTCAGGGAGAAGCAGCACTGAATTGGATAAGCACAGATATTATACATTAAGAAATTATTTTACATGGATGAACTGAAATTTTGAGTTAGCAAAATTTTATTTATCAATATATCATCCTTATTCCCTCTGTGTGTGTTTGAACAGGTTTGAGGATAGTGGTCTGACTGAAATCAGGGAGCTGTATGAATATATGCATATATATTCTATTTATTTATTTTTTTAAACAGCAGCAGCTTTGAGTCTTGAAGACTGATCATTGTAATCAGAGAACCTCCATGTTTGCAGACAGCAAAAACAATTCACTAGTAAAATAGAATCTGCATAAGTCTTTAAGCATTTAAATGCACATTTAGAGCAATTAATAGTCAAAATGAAATTGAGCTATAAAATCCAGAAATAGTGTCACACGTGCCCTTGAAGGGCAGATACATCTTCATGTCAGTTATTTGTGTAGAATTAAGTCACTGAATCAAAAATAAGCCTGTAAGCAGATTTAAAACATTAACAAGTCCTTCAATAATAAATAATTCAGCTCCTAAAATCAGCAGGGCCAAAAGTAGCTGAAAGACATTCTCCTCTAAGACCACGTAGCACATTCAGTACAGCCATGTTCTTGGTATCCAGTCTGTGCAGAAGTCACTGCTTGAGCCATAGCAATGCTTTTTAGGTTTTTATATTGATTACATCTCTTCCCACTGTAAAACTCCCAGTTTTTAATTAGGAACTAAGCTAACCACAGCCTTTGTATTTGTCTTTTTGGCAGAGTAACAGAAGTGTGTAAAGCACTGGCACCTCCTAGTCAACTTCTGCTGAATCATCAGAGCCCTGTGCTCCACACCACAGCACTCTTCCAATAATCCTACTTTCCCATCAGCATGGCAGGTGTCAGTCCAACCACAGACAAAACTGAACTCAAGCACAGCAAGACACTTTAGAATTAAGCTGTTTCTCCATTTAAGCCCATAGGATCAGGCAAATATTTTTTGTCATTAGCAGGAAGGATCCTCTATGAGGTTTGCTAGCTTGGAGATCAATACTTTCCTTTCACTTCTAAATTACTTCCTGCTTGATGTCTTTGATTACCTTTGTTACGTAAGCAAATTCAGAGATCTGGGCTAGGAGTGAGAATCTGTGTTTTCTGAAGGAGTTAATTAGTAGCAAACAGGACTAAAAGGTGATGCTGTGGAGCCAACCAGGAAATCCACAATGAAGGACACTCCCAGTCGGTGCTTATTTGTCTGAAAGCCACACACAGATGGGTGGGTAGGGAGTACCCAAAACCATTTTTAAGGAAGCGTAATTTCCCTGTCCTGGCTGACATAAGCTGACATCTTCAACTCTCCGTGCAGAAAGCTGGGCCCTTAGAGAGCACAGCTATGTGGTCAGAAGCTACTGGAGCTTTCACCCTTAACACACTGCCCTGAGAAAACATTATTAGCCATAGCAAACCCAGAATTAGCCATTTCTAACCCAGAGTTGTTGACGCTTGAGCTATTTCCTTTTGCCTTTGTGCATGTTGAACAAATTTCTAACCAGCATAACAGAGATGAAGCCTGTAAATAGTTCTTCCCTTAGAATCCTGACCTTCCTTTGCTGCATGAGCTATGGCAAATGTTTTTCTTGTGGTCATTTCAACATCCAACCATAAAATTTTGGGGGCAATCTCTCACAGGCCAACTTCAACATCTTAGCCCCATAACAGTCAATAACAGCATGGTTATCCCCGGGCTGCAGGAAGCACGCTTTGCCAAGTCACCACATTCCCTTTCCTCACAGCCCACACAGTGCTGGTGTCAGATGCACAGAGGACACGTGAGTCTGGGGAGCATAGCAGAATCCATATTTGTCCTACCAAAACTTCAAAAAGGCCATCACACAAGCCTTACTGTCCCCAAAGCAACTTCTTCAGCTGGTTCCAGCTGTGCTTAATGAGGGAGGAGTAGCACAGCTCCAAGTAGTCTTGTTCTGTGTTGATATTTAAAAAAAAATACTAGGAATGAGAAAGATATTAGCATCTCCCACAGTTGCTGTGGCCAGATGTAGTTGACAATCTTTTACTGCCTCTTTTAGTAGTAAACTGAAGCACTTGCAAGGCACTTAATTCTTCACATTTTTCACCCAGCCCCCATGAGGAATTTAGTTCAGCTCTGGTCCAAAGATCAAGAAATGAGAGAGCATTTTAGTTTACAGATTTTACCCCAGCAGATACTGGCTGTCACAGCAAAGAGCTGCAGGATTTCCCAGACCATGAGAATCAGCCCCCACTATTACAGGCATACCCACCTTTTTGTGAACTATCCAAATACCATCTCAAAAGCAGATATGATTTGTGTCCCCATTACCTTTAGTAGAAGTCTTTTCCAGACCTTCCTGGGCTAATCTATTTTTAGGCTGATTATTAAGGGAAGAAGATTTAATTGTACCTTATTTATTTCTACCCATCTGTAGATGTTGAAATGCTTCTTTTTTACTTTTTTCTTTCTCTGGTACTTAACACCTTGATGTACTGAAGAAAGCAACTATATTCTTCATCTTTCTTCTTGCTAAGTTTTCCAGGCACTTATGAAACAAATAATCCATTATCTTGGTCATCTTTCTCTGTACCTGATAAATTTTAGAGTTTATCATCCTTGTGTACGTTCCAGTGTAGCAGAAACATCTCACCTAATGGTCTGCAGCTGCTTACTTGCATAGCCACTTTATGCTAAGTAAAGAAACCCTGTTCTTGATAAATGCACTCTGACCTCGCTGTCCTGTTCAGCATGTCACCTGGGGAATTGTCACAGGTTTTAGGGGCAGTTAAGCAGCCTACGCTCTCTGCTTTTGAAATTTCTCCCTCAGGCACATATCATGCTAAACAAAAATGGAGTTATGCACATGGCTAGTGCAAAGCACACACTCAAGTACTTTGAGGAATAAGAACTTTAATCAACACATCCCTAATTTTACAAGATATTTCAAGTAAGCAAAAGATCTACCCATGAAGCTCTTGCTGTGAGGTCACAGCCAATGTGATTGTTGCTATTAACCTAACCACTGAGTAAGCATGTTCACAATCATGCTTTACTTACAAATGAAAATTGACACCAGCTCTGCCCTTGATTATAGCCTAATACATTTGGTGAATCTTTAACTAGCAAGTTTGCCAGCTGCAATGTTGCTCCACCGTATTTGCTGTCACAGTGGGTCACAGAATGCTATATTCCTACCTAACTACATGAAATCATGTGGGAATCCATTTCTGAGCCAAGCATTGGTTTAAACAAGAGTATGAAAATGCGCCAAGTAATTTCTGCATCTTAAAAAAACTGTTCAGCTATTGGGTATTTCTCTCACAAAAAGTTCACATAAGACAGTCTGAAGACAGACTTCAGAGGAGTTTTAACAGAAATATACAAGTATCCAGGTAGAACACAAGGTACATTTACTGTGCTATGAATCTCTTTACCAACATCAGCAAAGGCAAGATTTTCACTTTTACAGGGAACTGGCCCACATTCCTAGAAACCAAAAACTATTACTTGAACTGTAGGAGAAGATACTACTGAGAATTCACTGTGAGAAATGAAAAAAAATCTTGCACTTCAAAACAATGGGAAAGTAGCAACATTGATCTGATGGACACAGATAAGAAAAGTCTTAAATCATCTCAGTTGTATAAAATCAGGTGGCTTCTATCTGAAGTTTTGGCTATCCTACAGTTTTTATATGAAACCTGAAAAGTCTTCCAAATTTCTTTCACCTCAATATTCTTAGTATGAAATTCTAGACCTAAAATAGTAAAATTTTCCCTTGTAGGGAAAAATATGTACCCAAGCCTTTATTCAGCCCTTTCTTCAATCACATATGCAGGTTACCTAAAGAATTAAGCACCCTATAAAGCAATTAAATCAAAAGGAAAAGCCACTTGTGCACAAATCAACCAACAGAAGTTCTGTTGCTTGAAATTATGATATAGTGGTGGAATTATTAGAAAACCCACATTGTTATTCACTACACTGAATCTGAACATCCATACAGACCTCCTCTCTACATTCTGTAAAAGATGCTTTGTGCAGATTATAGGATTTACATTTTGTATTTAGTGATAAATCAGATTCTTATTTGGTGATTCTTATTTGATGGGGGGATGGTTGTGATTTAGCCCTGTTACTCAGTTCACTACATATTGTGATTTCATCTTTTTTAAAATGCAAGTTTTAAAATACAGTTGAGAAGTATTAGTCATGAGGCTTTTCTAAGTAGATGTATAACCAAAACAAAGCAGAGCTGCAGATTCACTGCACATTCCAGGACCAGAAAGAGCCAACCTGAATAACAAACACTGCTAAGAGTTATGTTTGGCTTCACCCAAACAATTAAGCTCAAAGTGGCACAAAAAGTCAAGAGGGAGGAATCAGGGAGACAGGCAGAGGAAGAAAAATCAGAATAAACCTGAAAAATTGGGGCGGGAGGGGGGCATGTTAAAAAGAAAAAGATAAAAGGAAGATGAAAAAGGGCACTAACTGGGCCTAGCAAAAGTACTGTAAGAAAGAAGAAACTGCAAAGTGGCATTGAGAGATTTCTTATCTGTGCAGAGCCAGCCATCTCCTACTGTTCTCACAAATATGGATATATGTTGATTACTGGCACCTTCACATCCTGCAGGTTGCAAACAGTGCACACAAGCTGAAAGGACATGTCCACTAGCAGCTGGCCCACTGGATCAGAGCATATTCCCTAGAGACTGATGTGGGTCATTTGTATTATTCTTTTAATTTCTTGATTGGGCTCTGCTTTTTTTAATCTTGCTTTTGTGATTTACCAGCTTTGCATAAAAAATTGTAAAATAATTATTCTTTCAGGTGATACACAGTACAAAAAAAATTTAATAGAATGAATTGGATCCCCAAAGAGAAAAGTGTTCCAATCTGCCATTGGCAAAACTGCTGATTATACAAGACGGATATTCCAGCTTTTGTAAGAGATTTATTCTGTTGAAACATACATTAGCCTTAGCTACAGAAAGAGAACATTTGTTTGTCCCCACTGAATCTACCTGGAACAATGCCCAAACTGTAAGTTTTCCCTTAACTTCCCACTGAAGCCACAGATTAGCTAACTGCTTTCCTCCCTGGCCTTAGCCACTTTCTTTAGACCCCAGTTAACGTGGGTTAGAAGCGGCACACTTTTGAAGACAGACTAATCAACAGAAAGCTATCACCATGTAAAGACACACCTGGACTGACTTAACTTTCTCACTTTACCCCCACATGGTGCATGACAACAAGGTACTTAAACAGGCTCCTGGACATGGCACTGCATCTTCCACACCAGTAAGGCACATGTCTACCACAATAACCCAATGCAGTTATTACAAAGACTCTGCTCCAACTTGACTGATGTTATTTATGTTCCTTAGGAAGCTATCCTGTTCCTCACCCCACTCTGGCTTCCGCAGGTGTGTAGAGTGGCTTAGGGACCCTCAAAGGAGCTAGCAGAGAATCTGCACTGCTCTGTAATACAGCAGTGCAGAGGGGCAAGGGACCAGCCAGGGCTCCAACTCCTAGCCACTCCAGCAGCTGAGAGGACAGACAGCGGTAAGGAGATTTCACAAGAACTGGCTACAGATAGATTACTGTTGGGCAAGGGAGACTACCCCATTGGGGGACATAAGGGCACTCATGCCTTAAAGGACAGCAGAGGATTTTTGTTGTTCATTGGGGTTTAGCTATTTTTTTTTCCCTTTTGTGTTTGCAAGAAGGATTTTTATGACCTGGTTAATAGAACTTGCAGCCTTTGGTTAGCAGGCAAGACATTGTGCACCAAATAAAGTAACTGAAAAATCTGTCCCAAGAAGTTTATGATGGTTCTTTTTCAGAACCAAAGCTTTGCTCAGTTTGCAGTTCCTCAGTCCTGTTCACCTTTCTCAACCCTCTGCAAAGACTGTGAGAATTATTTGTTTACAGACACTTCTTACAGAAATAGGTATCTGCTCAGTTTCTCTAGGTAGAAAACAAAGCAGACACAGAGCAAGAAGCCACTGCTCCTCACAGAGGCAAGATCCCCTGAGACTAAAGTTTCTGCTGAGTTCATATCCAGATGGAGCTGTAAGCCAGAGGCAGGATATTGCTTAATAGGTGATGGTTGGTATTTAACCTTGTAAGCAGCATAGCTTGTTCAGTAGTGCCTGCAAGTTGAGGGGGTGCAGCTCTAGCCTACAGTCATGACTGTCTGTACAGCATGATGTGGCAAACCAAATCTCAGGTGTCTTGATACAGCCCAGGCACCTGAAGCATTGCTTACAGGTTACAGCAAAGCAGTTGGAAGAAGTAGAGCATAAGCTAATTGCTTAGAGGCCGCCAGACAGGCCACAACTGCCCTTGTTTTGACCTCCTCCTACATCCACCCTTCCCTCCAGTTTTTTCATTAAGTAGAATTTATACAAGTGAAAAAGCTAGAATAAAAAGTATAAAACCAGCCATCTTCCCTGCACTCTCCAGGAAGAGCCATTTCCCTACTGTACCACATGAGCAGCCACTCAGCCATTCCCTCAAGAATCTACACACTTGCAGCACAAAACCATGCTATGTTAACACACTTATGCTGTTACACTCCACCATCACCAGCTTCTAGACTCACTTTGGAAGCTCCATATTTTGCATGTGACAATGACGTGAAAGATTTATTATAGAGAAAAGAAGAAAAAGATTGGTGACAGAACTTGTTTATCCTGAGGGGTATCTTGAACCTCTGGAAAACACCTCCTAGACAATAGGAATAAATATAAATAAAATGCACACTTGAAATCCCTCCTTATCCAATCTAATAGCACATAGTAGCATCTATTTTAGGTCCATCACTATGTTCTTGAGCTAGCTACTCCAAGTTGTATATCACCCTAGGACTAAAATAAAAACCTTTGCAATATTCCAAAATTCCCTGAAAAGAAACTGTTAGTTTTACATGCTACTCACCTTTGGAAAATTCAGTCTGAAATAAGAACAGGTGGCCTGATGCTCAAAACTGTCATACAGTGCAAGTACCATAGGGGACCACCCAGCCAGTGATAAAATGTTTTACAATAGCAACTAGAGCTGAGAAATGTAAAAACAGTTCCATAAAATTAATCACTGGTTGTTGGAAAAGCTGAAGAAAGCCTCTCCATTTGTTGTTATATGTTTCAAGATGAGAAAAATATTCTGGCTTGTAAGTTAGCAATACAAGCACTATGTAATTCTGTAAATTCAGCAGCACCTTTCACCAAGTTTCCACTATTGTGTGACTCAGAGCCACTGACCATCTCAGGTGGGAGCAGTCCAGTACCTAACGCAATAACTCTTCTAGCAAGAATAGTACATTCTTTTTACTTCAGGATTTTTGAATTAGCAGTGTGATGCAGTACAAACATACAGTAACATACAAAGAAGAATAAATTAATGCTCCCAAATCTCCTGCTAATCATAATAAAAATACCGAAGTAGCATATAGTTAGGCTTTTTTTATTCAATAGTCCAGCAGCACAGTGTAAGTATGCCATTTATTCAGCAATTTACTTGAGACTCCTGCATCACCAACATTCAGAAACTCCTGAGACACTCCCACCACCAATGTCTGCAGATTGTCTGCTTTACAATGGCTTAATAGAACAGAAGTTAAAAATCTCTGATTATGTCTTCTCTGCCTTGCAAATAGGGAAAAACATATTAATACTGTCCTGAATCTGGCTTCCAAGCTGCTCTCTGGCTTGCAATGAAACTGACAAAAACTTAAAAAACACACAGGGTTTTTGCTGAACAATTTGAACCTAATTCAAAACAGAATTGCAGAAAATGAGGTACATTTAGCAGTATTTTAACAACAGTCCATAATAGGTGTAACATGTAAGGTTAAGAGGCAAATCAGCTAAAAGCCAAAAGAAGAGAATGTAACAGTGGGGATTTCAGAAGGGCCTGATGTCTCTGGCAAAACAGTAAGTACCAGCCCTGATGCTTCATTACAACCCTGACAGCAGATCCAAGGAGAAACACATAGGGCCTGCTCCTTTTACTGTTTATTACCTTTCCTCTGCTGCCTCTCTATGAGCTTTAGTACATTGCAGGTACTTTTAGCCTTTATACTGTCATCACATTAATACAGTGTCTTTCACCACTACATTCTGACCCCAATGTAATAGAGCAACTGTTGCACTGGGTTCAGGGCTTAGCTAGTTTCAAGGTAGTTTATGTCATTAATAATCCACTAATGTCATCCTCCTCACAAAAGGTGGACCATATGCTCCAGGAACGAGGTCCATGTTGCAAGAAAACTTATGTATAGGTAGTTTACCTACTATATACACTCAAGGAATAGGGATACACAGGAAATACAAGGAGATGGGAGGTATTCTTACCCTCAACACTCATATCTATACAGAAGGCAATGCTACTTGGTGTGTAAGATATACACACATTAGGTGCTCTTTTAGTATGAAAGCAACTACACAGTGCTGGCAGTTCTCTCCACTCTAGCAGATGACATGGATGATTTTAAGTACCTTTACTCACCCAAAGGGAAAGAGCCCAGCTACAGAGCCCTGTTCCTAGGGATATGCTTCTAGGACCACGCTACCCACAGAAACCAGGAAAGTGAAAGAGACAGCTAAGGAGAGAAATGGAGCAAAACAGGAAAAATTCAGCTACATTCCAGGCTGCATACCCTTCAGCTTCCATTGCTGGCCCTGGGTCTTCACATTTCCCAGAAACGGTGCAAAACAGCTTCAGTCTTCTGCTGTCTCAGGGTAAGTTTCCACAGGAGGGGCTAGCTCCGAGGTAGTATGGATGGAGATACTCAATGGCAAAACTCTTCCACACGTATGGAAACCAAGCATGGTCTTTCTATGGCTCCAGCACATGCATAAGAGGATGCACACTGCTGAGCTGCACCAATACTTTCAGAGATGCTGTAATGCTATAGCCAGATTGGCACTTCTGCAACATTCAGCTGGTACCCTTGTTCTGGCTCAAAGTTCCCACACTCACACCATTCTAGTGGGAGAAAAAAGAATGACAGCTCCTGACAAGAACAGTATCAAAAAGCATCACTTAATTTCAGAGTGATCACAGGAAAGGAGTACAGTACTGTGGTTTTAGCACAGCCTAGTAACTAGACTAAGATACCAAAAGGTAGTGGTTTCAGCAACTAAGAAACTCGCACTGTTCTTAAGTGCTTTTTTTAAAATCCCATTAGAGAGACTTGATCTTTAGGTATTTAAACAGATTTAAAGATCACATCCTTGGTCATTTGCTGTTACATAAATCCCCGATAACGCCTATATCCCCAGCAGTTTCTTTGAGCTGTGAATTGAATCACCACCATCTGCCCACTGCAGCAGGACACTTGGCTGCACCTGCTAGTAGTATCCTTCCCCAAAGCCACCCCCAAGCACTGCCATTCCCATATGGACATGACTCCCAAGCAGGTCTCTGCAGTCCAGGACTCTCTAGATTGCCTTCACACTTGCTTAATTACTGAGGCTTATCTCACCTGGACTTCTATGCATAGATAACTATCACAGGAAAAAGATAGCTATCTGCTTTTGGTAAAGATCACATGCTGAACTGACACCAGACTCTGCAATAGAAACATTGCCTGAGGAGGTCTCCAACACAGCTGTTCCCTACTGTAAAAATCTATTTCCAATTTGGGGGTCCTTACATTAAAATTATTCACATGTAAGGGTCTTAAAGTGCATTTACTGCCATGAATATTTTCAAAAAGTATGAGAGTTAGATCCCCAATGTGATAATGCTTTGTTGCAGTACAATCAAACTAGCAGACTGCAACAAGGCTTTACCATTGGTCAGATTCTGTCTGTGCTGTGTCTCCTTCCTCCAGAGGTCAGACCACACTCCTCCTCCATCCACCCCCTTACACACTCCTCAGGGCTATTTAACCAGGTAGCAGGAATGAGCTACAGCTGCACATCATCCATGTCAATCAACCCACTGCCTCCGAGGCAAGGCCACAGCTGCATGTTATCAATGCTGATCAACCCACCACCTTCATTCCTCTACAATTCCCCCTTTTTTTTTTTAACCAGAAAGGCTGTGTCTATCATCCATCTACTGTAGGGCCTTTTGCAGGCTATGTGGAAAGGCTGTTCAGGTTGAGTTAAGAAGGCACAAAGCTACATCTGATTCAGCCTCTACATCAGGGTCACCCAAATATTCTGACTCCCCTCTCAAGGGTTCTGTGGAACAGCCGGTATCTGATGTCCTCTTGTCAATTCTAGGATCTACAACAGGCTTAACACACCTAGCTGGGAGCCACCATGGCCCTGCACTGCTTCATGAGTCAGAAGAGGTTGCATCTCACAAAGTTGCTAAGAAGTGTTCAGAATACATAGGAGTATCAAAACCAGCTAGAGGTTGACTGAAGAACCACCCATCTGAGCCTACAGCAAGTGCTCCTCTCTGTTCTGAGCCTGGCTCAGAGCTCCTGCTCCTGCCTCCCTGGCCCTGGGATGTCAGCCAAATCATCTCATTCTTACCCTTTTCCCCAGGAACCTGCACTTCCCTGCATGAAAGCCACTCCAACCTTTTGGAGAGTCTCAGTCTCACTCAACTTGTGCTTCTCCAACAGCATTGGCTGGGACACACATGTAACTCTACACAGCTGCTTTCCACCACGCCTGACCTGCCAGCTCCAACAGCACAACACACCCATATGCAGGGATGAGGCAGGAAGGTGTAGGAAGACTTACTTGTGTGAGGAGATTACCAAATACCTCTGCAACTACTCATACTTACTTCTTTCAAAAAAAGCCACATCAACTGAATTCACCAGCCTATCATACACATTGGGGAAAAAAAACATTAATTTGATATTAGATTATTTTTAATATAAAATAGTCTATTCCCTCAGATTAATAACTGAGCTGAGCAAGTATCCTCCCTAGCATGTATAATTTTAGATGGTTTCACTCTATTAATTTCCAGGCAAGTGCAATCAAGTGATAATGTAAGCAATAATGCAAGCAATAACGCATGCTGCTCCCTGAAGCACAGAACCTTTGAATAAAACAAACTTCATTTCATCATTAAAAGCAAGTGTTCTTTCAAAGTCAGAATCAATATAATCTGCCTTTTGATGCTGTATGGACACCTAGGGAATAAGTATCTCAGTCTTAGTTCTTTAATTTCTTTAAGGCCCTGGCAGCTTTTCAAAATTACTTACACTTCCTACTAGTTACGCATGTCTGAAACTTTCTATCCATGCTTGTTTAGAGGGCTTCTATTCAAATTGAGTAGACTGGAGTTACAACTTCCTTCAAATAAAAGCTTGAGTTACTCTCCTTATTGCTGAATGATTACTTGAAACATTAAATAACTAAGGACAAAAGTTTTGTCAAGGCTTGATATGTTAGCACCTCCCTTTGGCAGTGATAGATGGCTTGGAATCTATTATTTGTTTATGAGTATTCTGTAAAATAATGCATTATAAGTATTTCTGCTTGTTGTGGACTTTCACTGCAAGAAGTATCATTTCTTTAGCTAGGATTATGCAAATTTGTCTCCTGCCATCTGGCAATCTCATTTGCACATATCACATTGTATACAGAAGCATCACTAAGTATCTGTTTAAGTTTCCCCAGCATGATGCTTTATTTTTATTATCAGAAACTGTTTTCATTCTGATAACCAGCAGTATACCCATATATTTCCCAGCTAAACATCATTTCACATTCCATTTAATATCACACAAGTTTCTTCCAATATGTTCAAACAGATTGAAATTTCGTGTGTGGCTGTCATTGCTTTTAGGGCCCTGGCCTCCAAGCGCACACACAACTTCATACTCATGGAGGTGAAAAACAGCCACCTAACAGATTTGAGGAGTCTGGCACACAAGCAGGATCCATACTACACACCTCAAGAGGTAGCAAGGGAAGATTAATGCATTTACTGCCAACATAGGTTGGCAACATCACTCTTTGACTTGGAACAGCACCTGGAATGACCTACACTTACCAAAAAAAAAAAAACCAAACAAAACACCTCTGCTCTCAACAATCCCATTTGCACTCCTAAGGATTCCCTTCAATGTCTGTAAAAGGGATAGACAGACCCTTCTCCAAAGGGAACAGGAAAGGACAACCCTGATACTTCATTAACACAAGGCACTGAGGTAGGAAGTTAGCAATGAGCCAGAAAACCATCTGGGTTACCAGTACCCTGCCATTTAGGAAGCGACTCCAAATGCTTCATCCCTCTGACTGAATACAACTATGTTCTTGAAATGAAAACAATCACCTGATGTAGCATTGGCAGTCAGGCTGTTACCTGCCACCTCTACTTAGTCTCACAACAGATTCAGAGCAAGACCCTATGGTAGGAATATTCAATTTTCAGGTTTTTTTTTTATTTTATTTTCTTTCCCAGATACATATACAGACACAATATGTTCACAGAAGCCTCACTCTTCCTGCAAGAAATTTGATTGCTGATTATAAATGGTTTCATGTGAATAAAAGACTATAATGACCTCAGCTTATTGACTAGATGTATTAATATTACAGCTAATCAACAAAATAAATCAGTATTGCCAGTCTTTCATTGGCAGCAGTGCTATAAGCGCAAAAGCTCAGCATGCATTTTGAAATAGCTCCTGTTATATCCTGTTTCTTCACAATACACATCTCCCATCTGCTTATCTCAAAAGCATAGGTATAGGAATACTGAAATGTAAGATATACTCATTCCTATTAACAAAAAAAAATCTCTGGATGGATGTTAACAGAAACAAAGTGCAACACAACTATCTAGGCCTCACACAAAGGGGAAAAAAAACCAACAACCAAGTCATTAGAATATTTCACAGAATTAAAGGTCATTTTAGCTTTAACTAGCTCTGTTAATTAACATCCTAGAAGGCTCATTCAGAATTTAACATAATATACAACACCTACATAATGCACACAAAGTAGTTAAACATAGATTACTTGACTAAATCCCCATAAACAGCTTGAAATACATGCATTAGCCAAGAGTCTTGATCTGAGAAGTTAGTGCCCCTTGCCAAACACCCCCAACGTTAAAACAGAACTGTTTGCTGGATTCAGACTCCCCTGTGTATTTACAATTAACTTCCATTTCAGAAATGTAGGAGGAAGGAACTCCAAAAGCACAATGGTTAGGGGAGGAGGTGGTTGTTTGTTTTTTGTTGTTTTTTTTTTTTTTAATTTTCAGTCCTTTCATTCTCAGAGGTATTCTAGAGTAGGCAAAGAGACGGGAATAAATTTACTCCCTCAGTTGGGGGCAATTGTATTCAAGACTGTCCCAACATATGTTGTCCAAGCATCAAGAGATTTGGCTGGCAATAACCAACACAGATGAATTTCCAACAATTTTCTTCAGTTGAAATAATTTATTAAAATCTGGAATCCTAATCCTTTAAGTGACCTTTCAAAGCATGTTGTAAGGCATACCATAAGGAGTTCATATTCAAAATAAATTGCATTGTCCATAAGTTACAGTACCTAATTATTTATGACCCTTAACTCCTTGAGCATGCCAATCTACAGATCATTACAGATAAGCAAGGCTCCACAGCCTGACTCAGATAAGTATGTTCTGCAATCTCTGGTCTCTGAAATTGAGAGGGGCCCTAGCTATCTTCCATATCTTCCTCTTACATGGTATCTCCTACACTTAAAAGGAGTCACATGGCAGAAATAGCCTCTTCCATCATTTTATATACCTCCCTTCAATTAGGGAAATTTACTGACTACAGTAATTACTAAATTCTGACATTTGCAGGTACTTGAAATCCTGTAACTGATCAGCTGAATAGATTCATGTTGAGTACTAGCTTTACTCCAGGGACATTGGAAATGCAAAGTAATTCCATAGTGCACGTACTCACCCCCTAGCATCCAAGAATCATCATAATCTCTCTAGCCACATCAAGAACTGCTTTCCCTGTGAGATACAACCATGCATCCTAGATCATGCTCAGTACTAACAAACTGGCTCTGGAAGAGCTATTTCAGTCAAATGTTTACAAAGTTACCTCAAATGACAAAGCTAATATACAGACTTTTTAAAAAAATATTTAAGTCTGCAAGAAGATAAACACCACATGCTTTTGCAAAATTTTAGTTCTGCATTGAACAAATTTTGCCTTCAATCAACTATCTCAATCATTTGAATTAGTCAACAGTCACAGCTGACAGGGTGCTGAATCATTCATAGGTCTTCATTTCCATTTTAGGATAGATTTCATAAGCAAATACATATAGAATATTTTTCTATCTACAATATTCCAATGTTACCCTTAACACTGAAGTCCTAGTTCCATGTTAGCCATTTCTTTAGCAGTTATGTCAACAGCAACTAATCTGAACTTCAGATCAGGGATTAGAACAAAAGAAAAGAAACCACAGTATGCAAAGCCTGAACACCCCAACTGATATTACTGCTGTGTTTGAGTTAATGAATGACTACCTTCCCCAACCATGGGACACAAACTTACCCCATCACTGGAAGTGTTCAAGGCCAGGTTGCATGGACTTTGAGCAGCCTGGTCTAGCGGAAAATGTCCCTGCCCCTGGCAGGGGGGGCTGGAACTAGATGATCTTCAAGGTCCCTTCCAACCCAACCCATTCTATGAATCTCTTGTACTGATGCAGCTACACTTATCAGTGCCACATGTGCCTCTGTAGCACAGGATTAAGACTGTTCAGATTGACCAGTTCTGAAGCATGCCATTACTACACTGAAAGTCAGTAAAGTCCACTAAAGATGAGGTTAACCTAAAAACTTGCTGCATCTCTGCCTTCCTAAATTGGGTTTATCACTTAATTGTTCCAAACCCTTTGACATCAGGAAAGAAAAGGTGAAGGGACAGAATCTGATTTAGCATATGGGTATTACCTGTTTAGATTAATGAGCACTATATTTTGTTTAGCTCAAAAGGAAAATAATTTATCCAACTACACAACCACTCAACATTTCTAGCCAGAAAGTTTTCACACTGTAATGCCCCCTGCATACAAGCCAATTGGCAACACTAAAACATGAAGTAGGATTTCACCTTGTTGATAGTAGGTTCTGGGAGAATTTGAATGTTGGACTCTTTCCTGGTTTAAACATAGACACTTTCAAATCAAGGCAATAACTAGTTTGCTTACCAGATGAAACATACTTTAGCATTAAAGCAACACTATATTTTTTTCTATAGTTTGAAAAAAGTTTTGGATCATTTTACAGTGAATATTACCTTGGGGTTTTTTTTTTTTTATTAGGTCATGTGAGACTATTCCCTAGTAAATAACATTTCAGGCTTCCAGCATGATGTGGGAAAGTAAATAGTACATCAACAAGATATACAGTATTCATCAATGTAGTAGAATCAAGCCTTTTTAGGTATTCTGGCACACTTTTGCTTCTTAGGCATAAAAGCTACATTAATAATTTTAGGCAGCATTATAAACTACTTCATAAGCATATCAAATGACATATAAAAACCATATAAAAGGCTGAGAGAAGCCTGTCAAGCTCCTCCTTCCATAAAACTATGCACAGAAATGTTCAGCTGTACTAAGATGCCAGCGTATCAGCAGAATATTTTAATGCAAAACATCTTGCAGCTTGGACTTCAGAAGTACAGGGCTGGATTCACATATCACAGGAACTTCTGCTGAGAAATTTCTAGTTTGATGGAGTCCATGAGATGAAAAACAACAATTCTACCTTTGTTCCTTACCCAGTCAAAACCACTTTGCAAATGGCTTGGCAGTGTTTGAAAGTGTGTACTTCAGCCATGTTAAAACTCATTTCCCAAAGAGGTCACTGAGAAACTAAACTAGATGTCCTCTATCATAACACAGAGCAGAGTAAAGAAGAGAACTCAAGAATTCTAGCTTGCAGTCCTCTATTTTTTTACCTTAGGGTTAGGTCCAAACCTAGTAGCATTACCTCTGTGCATGAGCAGCTTTGCAGGGTGAGGAAATGCTCTTAAAGTCTGTGCCCATTCACTTCCACTACCATCTCCTGTGTTAGTTAACATCAGCCTAAAATAGTAGAGTATCAACATCTTTTGGACACTACAGATATTCTTAGCTGAGAAATATTCAGTCTAGCTCAATTTCCTACTCAACATGCTCTCCCAAAGAACAAGGGGTACAAGGAAACTTGCATATAACCAGTGAATTGACTTCAAGCTGAAAATTAATGCATCATGCCAGATGGGATGGAACTGCCATTTTTTGCTTAATTCAAGTAAGTGTACCAAATAATCCTAAAACAAAGAATAAGACATCCAAAAAACATAACATTGCTGCATAGCCCGTTGTTCTGGGAAGCCCTTCAAGGTAAACTTTCTCAAGTAAAACAAATATTTGCTGCAGAAAGAGCTCTGTTTCAAACTGTTTCTTCCTTCCCTATATATGTGTGTGTCAACACACAGGAGATGAGAGATCTGGACTTAATGGAATTTATTTTTAATTACTTTTAATTACTTAAACACATTAGGGAAACAAGAAAGATGCAACTGGGACAGTTGTTGTGCAGTAAAGCTTCGTACAGCCTAGCAGTTCTTAGAGCACTTATTTCTAATATTAACAATAGAACTTGTCTGGTCTTCAGGACTCTTCTTGTATCTTTGGCAATTACAGTGACAGCAAAGTTAGGGGAGGTGAACTGCACAGACAGGCATTGAAACCAAAATTGATTCATTGCTCCAGAGCATATGAAAAGCTTCACTTTGAAACACTACAAATCTGCACAGATGATTTAGAGAAAATCTTTATATAGTTTTCCAAGTACATAGTAGCCTTGCTGTGTCCCACTGGGAGTTCAGACAATGCTTTCAGCTGGAATAGGGACCTGACTCTCAGCTGTGTCAAAGCAAATAACTAACTAAAATAAGTGTGGAATTAGGACAACCAAGATCAGTTACCCAAATCAGCCTATTGACAAACAGCCCACAGTCACCCAAGAATGGATCACCCACCGCATCATGGACATTGAGGTTCCTCTCTTACAGCAGCTCAGATAAGTCTAATGCTCTTATCCCTGCATATTTATAGAGCCTTTTTTTCTGTTTACAAGTTAGCATTGTAAATTATGATTCTCTTCTTACTTATTAAGTTATATCCTCACTGCATATGTGGATTACTGGACAGGCATCTAACCACTTCCTTGTGACCTTGCTTTAACCTGCTAAATCTCCTGCTGTGTACAGCTAGCCATAATTTAACCAAAGAACCCAAATGTCTTTTTCCAAGAATTCTGCGATTCCCATTTAACACTGCAATGCAAAGCTAGTATCTATACCATTTATTCCTCCTAAGTGCAGGATGCTAAGATTTTTTGTTGTTGGACAGCATAGCTACTTATGCCAGTTAAATCAATGTTAAAACTTACATCCTCCATAATGATACTTCAAAGCTCCATAATCAAAGAGTAGCTTTCCCCACCAGCAGCCAGGACAGGACAATACTGCTTCCCAAACTAGTGATACATGCAGTCTGGCAAATGAGATGTTGATAAGTCCCCCTCACTCCTCTGACCTTTTGTTCCAGTGAATTGACTGTCCCTGTACCAGGTAGTGCTTCTTTGAAAAGCATCTTCCATCCCTCATTTTTTAAATCATTAAATACTTTGACTTGTGCTTTTACAGCAAAACCCATCCTTTCAAATAATGCTGCTGAATTTTGGTAGTATCTATTGGATTTCAACATGGGTTGAATTTCTCACCTGCTACTGTTTTTGTAAAGTCTACATTCTCAGTATTTAGAGCAGGACCAATTTGATAACATGCTTGTAGTTAGAAGAGATTTTATTAACAGCATTTAGCAGTCCAGATCTTGATGTCATTAGAGTTATTAAATAACTTTAAGAAATACATTTCTAGTAGCAGTAACCTCAAGTAGTATTCTTTAAGCATTTCTAGTCAGGATACTTGTAATATTTAATTAGGCATCTGAAAGTAGTTTATATATTGCAGAAATGACTGCCAAAACAGCACAAATTAGCACATGTATTTGCACTACAACAGAGTGGAACAGGAATAAGTCAGGGGTTGCAGTTAGCACTGTTGGTCATTCTTAGCCATCTGTCTAACACTCCCCAAAGTTTATTCAGCCATCCAGTTCAAAACATAGCAATTCATGATCACAAAAATTGAAAGAAGATGTTAAGAACCACCTAGCAAGCACCCCATAGCACCACAAAGCATGAGAGGGACAGTTTGGACTACACTATAGCAGGAATCACACAGTAGTCTCTGCTACCCATAGACTAGATCACAGCTGCATCTAGTCCTGGGTTTCCAAAAGTCTCCAGGAGGACTCTAAAGTGCCTCAAAACCTTACTGCAAGCTTTCCACTATTTTTGTCAAACCACTGATTGCCAACTGCATTCAGGAGAAGAATGTCGGTGTCACACACAACTCTGTCTGGACACAAGGCCCCAGCAATATCCACCTAAGCTTAGCAGTTTTATTCCTAACATTTTTATCACACAACTAGAACTCCCAGCTTAAGTTTCAGTCACTGCTGCAGCCCTATTTTGGGCTCGTTCCATTCATATTCATCCTGCAACACATTCTCCTATATTCTCCTCACCATTTTTCTTTTGCAAACGAGTATGTTTTGTTTTCTCTCATGCTAGCCTTCACTTATGGGGACTGTCTCAAATACGTGCAGTACTCACTCAGCTTCTGTGCAATTCTGCAGAACCTAGAAACCAAGCTTGACAGTGACAAAACAGCTAGAGTGCCAAGACAAATGCCCTTCATGCTGAGCTATGCATATTCTTAGCTTCTCGCAACCATCTGTCTGTAACTGTGTCTGACAAGGCAAGCAAATGCAAGTACCTGAAGGAACAGTCACCTCCATCCTATAGCTATAGTATGCCTAATGCAGTGATGATGTACCATTTGTGATGGTAGCTCCAAGTATGACAGCTGCAAACAGAGCAGCATTTTTCATCTCAATATCCATTTCAACCATTGAAGGTCCCTCCCAGGACTTGCTCTGAGGACTTTTTTCCAGGTGTGCTTCTTTTCTTCCCAGTGCTGGAAATAAGGACTTTAGGCAACAAATCCTCCCACATCAGCATCACTCTGCAGCAATCAAGGCAGAGCACCTTCTTTATAAACTTCACAAATTATAAACCCACCATGTGCTTCTAAGTCATGGACTAGCCCAGAGCCACCAAACAAGAACAGAACTTCTTCCAAGCACTCAAGCTCCTTCTTAAAATAAAGGTAAGTTCTGTAAACAGTTGTTAGATCTCTGTATAAGTATCTTACCTAGCAAGCACTTCACAGGAATGCCTAGAATTTCTTAGCATTAGTGCATGTCTGCTGCAACACAGGAGACAAGAATTATGTCTGTTTTCATTTCTTAATGCAAATTACAGTCTGTTCTGGACACAGGTTCAAATACTTAAATTAACAGCAAAACCCATCAGTAACTTTGCAAAAAGCATAAGAAGGGATTAACATTTTATCATAAGCTAAGTTGCAAGGAAAAGCAATGGGCACGTCCTTTAACTGCACAAGCTAGTTAACTGCATGAGCTTTTCATTTGAGTGAAATACAAGCAAGCTGGGGAAAAAAGGACCAGGCAAAATAACAACCATCAATCAAGAGGTACAAGTGCCAAACAATGAGTAGTTTGGAAATCACCCAGAAGTTCAACTCTATGCCTGGGTACAAGCTGATCTGTGGTAAGCCATCAATTAACACAAACAAAAGAAAGCAAAACCAAATAAGCAAATAAGCACCTAATAAACAGACAGGTAGCCAATGTACAACTGAAAGCTAGCCATACTTCAGAAAACTCAAAGAGCACCTTAAAAAGATATGCAAATGATAAATTAATTGCTTATAATACTCCAATCTGTTAAAGCAGCTAAGCAAAAAAAATTAAGCATGAAGTTCATGATAGGTAGGCATTAGAGCCATACTTGCCTATATATCCTACCCATCTGAATCCACCAAGTTCCAAAAGTGTACACGTGCTGTTTTAATTACCACTACCTCCACAGTCACTATTTATCTGGTCTTAGTAACATCTGAATTTGTGATGTTTTTATGAACTCAAAAGAAGAACCTTAGAATTATGACTTCTTATTCTAGCTTTATTTCCAGTCATCAATGAAAACTTAATAGGAACAAGCTGGTGGGCTTCCAGATAACCTGGGAGCTACTAAGCTTAAACAAAAGGATCACATACACGTCTACTTAAAAATCATTTCCTAAGCAGCTAAGAATGCAGCTCCGTCTATACATACATAGACTCAAGATATTACAGTACAAGTCATTTAAGCTGTTAATACATTCCCACAGTCCAGTGAGCAAAGAGAATGCAAAGGGCATTTAGCTCTTCTAAAGATTCAAACAGGCACAAGCACTTCAAGCTGGCAGGAGATAAACACTGATCCTGGATAATATTAACCTGCACAAGCTACAAGACCTAGCCCTAATTTGCCAGAACCAGTCATTTGCAGCAGGTCCCTCAGGTAGAAACCAAAGCACTGTTGTGGAGTGGGATTTGACAGCCTGAGGTTTTTACATTTTGAAGTTCTACCTTACAGCTGAGCCTCCCTCTACCACATCCAGAAATTCAGTTTTCCATTGTCAGAAAACTAACAATAAATAACCAAACAGCTTTCTGCTATACTTTCTAGTAACAGCAACTCTTCATCAAAACAGCTCAGCCACAGTGTCAAGCTTCTCCATGCTGTCAGCCACTCCACCTGAAAAAGCAGCAAGTGTCTCTTACAGCCTAGGTTCCAGAAAAAAAAGTCTCATAGAAGGCAAGACAAAAGGTTATAGTTATACTTTCTTAACATCAATACAAAAAAAAGCACCTTTTTTCCTCTAACCAACCCATTATGTCAAGACAAAGTTACCTTCTTCACAACCACCTTCTGCAGTCTGGAAAGCAGACTTACCGCCCCCTTACTTACCTCCAAAAAAAAAAAAAAAGCCCTTTGCCCATAAATATTGAATATGAGAAGCCACAGGCAACTAGACACAAAATCCCAGAGATACTGATTATATAGCCACTCTGAGAAAATGTAAAGAAAAAATACAAATACAGACCACTAGTTAGAAATCCCCTACAACCTTTTGTGCCAGTTAAAGGCTCAGGAGGCAGATTCACATGTAAGTTCTCAAAATAAATCCTTCGTACATACTCACAGTAGGTATCTATAACCACAAAGTAAGAAAAGAGATAGCACTAAATTGTTTTTTAATTATTAAGACAATTTAGCTCTATTAAACAACTCAGTAGAGCCTTTAGTTAAAGATATTTGTGACTGAAAAGGCCTTACATAGGTAAAGGAAAATAAACCATAAGTGAACATGGCCAGGAAATTATACTTACAGAGAACAAAAAAAGTTAAACTAATTATTCTAAACCCAAAATATTTTCTTTTCAAATAAAAACTATTCCTCTATTAGTAATTCTACATACTAGCTTTACTACAACACAGCTATAACCCTAGCCACCTCAGAACATACAGACACCA
>JAVJGJ010000034.1:13543125-13554675 GCA_035590215.1 Microhierax caerulescens | reverse complement strand
GGGCCAGGACAGGCCCGGCCCTGCTGTGCCCATGCTGGGGTGTGCGGGGACAGGGGCCCTGGGGGGGATGCGGGGGGGCTGGGCCAGGCTGAGCTGCCTTTGCTGGGTTTGGGTCACCCTGTTCTGCACGGTGACCCAGGAGTGCTGCCCTCCGTCCTGTGAGCGCAGGGGACAGGTGGCGGGGCTGGGTGGCATGTAGCTGGGCTGGCTCGGCTCTCTGGGGACAAGGGGATCTTGCTGTGCCCGTGGCCACCTGGTTGTCCTGTGCCGGTACCCCTGGGGCACGAGGGGCCCTGTGGGGCTGCAGGCACATGCTGCTGTGTCAGTGACTGTAACAATGGGTTTGTGACCCCTTCAAGCCACCTGTGCAAGGCTGCCACACTAGGGCTGTTTGGTGGGAGCTGAGGGAGGGCTCCTTCCAGCCCTGACACACACACACACACACACACACACACACACACACACACACCACTGTGCAGCTCCCCCCTGGAGCCAGTGCAGAAGCTGAGCAGTCTGCTGTGTGTCCCAGAGCTGGGACCTGTGCCCTGTGCAAGGCTGTTGCACGGTAGCTACTGGTCCCACCACTGCAGCCCCACTCAGAGCTGGGGAGCAGGGTGGCATTTTCCCTCCAGGTAGCACCGCTGGTGTAGGTTTGTGGCCAGTCCTGTGCCACTGCTTCAGTCCTGGCAGCAACAGCCTCTCAGAGCAGCAGAGCACTGAACTTCAGCTGGTGCCCTCAGCCATTCCTGCTGTACTTTGTACCCTGTGTGGGAGCCAGATGGGGAAGTGGCAGAGTTTCCCTGAGCAGCTGCTGGCACTGTTGCTCTGCCTGTGTGAGCAGTGATGAGGGGAGAGGGCAAGTCCCAGGGGATGCTGGCTGCTCTCTTGTGGAAGTGGTGCCTCTGCTTGTGGTGACAGCTTGGGTGTGAGCCTATAGCCAGAGCCGCTTGGCATCAGGGAAGGAAACTCTGGTCCCACAGCTTCCTGCACTTGTGTTAAGGCTGCTCCTTTGGTCACAGCTGCTGATCTGGTCCCTAGAAGGCAGAGGGAGCAGCTGGTGTGGGTACCACTGTACTACGCGGCATCCTCTGCCTTGGGTGGCTGGACCTGCTGATGGCAGCCCCCAGACCTCCCCCAGCCTGTAGAAGCTGGCTAGGCAGTTTAGGGGTCCAGCTCTTAGATTGGTACCTGGCTGTGCATGCCCCAGCGGCCACTGCCTTTGTGGGTCTTGGAGACTCTGTACCCCAGCACTGGAAACCAACATACTGGTGGTGGTTGGGAGCAAGGTGTGTGTTGGGGTGCTGCTTTGTCACAGGGGGGAGACCAGGCTGACCTTGGCCATAGCCAGGGCATGGCAGAGCTGGTCTGGTGTGGCTGGCTGGGGCTGGAAGGGCCTGGCCTAGCTCTGGTCCCCCTCCCCAGGGCCCAGGTTGGGATGGGGCACAGCCTAGCTAGGCACACCCCTGCCCCCAGCATTGGAGAGGATGTGGTCAGCTGGCTCCTGTGCCTGGCTCAGTGACTGCAGTGAAATAAGTTTGGCTTAATCTGTGAGGTGATGGCGTTGCATGGAGTGCTTGGCCTGTTGGGGAGGTTGGGATGACGAGGGGGAGCAGCTTCACAGTACAGCAAGCAGTAACAAACATGGGGTTTCTTGGGGTGGATAAAAGGAGATTTTCTTTGGGGCTCCCTGCTTCCTCCAGTCGAGCAAATCTGGAATTTGGAATCTGGGGACCACAGCAAAGCATCCTGGTCCTCTCCCCTTCCCAGTGCATGGGGAACCCAGTAGTAGCCCTTCAGCCAGCCTGGGTGCCTGTGACTGAAGCAGTGGGTTTCCTCCCATAACTGCCACTCTCCTCCCTCCCTCCCTCCCATAGCACTTGGACCAAAAAACATCTATCAGCTGCTCAGCTGCAGCTCCTCCAGCACCCTTGGGGACCCCATGCCATATGAGGCAAGCTGGAGGGCTGCCAAGATAGCGCTGCTTAGGGAGGAGGACAGGGACTTCCCGGGCTGTTGCATGTACCCCTAGCTGCGCAGCAGGAACCCCAGGCTGCGGCACGGGGCTACGTGATCCTTGCAGCTGGGCTGCTTCAAGGGAGCCTGGGTGCAAGGTTGCATCGAACTGGCTGGTGAGGCTGCCAGCCCCTGGAGCTCGAACGCAGGCAGAGTGCTGAACGCTGGGCTGGGGAGCAGGCTCTGCTCTCTGCCAGCTCCAGGCTTGCTCTGACTTGTTGAGTGAAGGGTCCCAGGACAGCCTGCTGAACAGGTTGGGCTGCACCGTGTGTTCCCGCTTTCCCTGGCACCATGCCTTGCCTGGGGACGTGACCAGAAGCCCTGCTATGACCCTGGGCTCTGGTGCAGCCTCTTGCCAGGGTACTTAGACCCAGGATGCTGCACAGCACCATTACCATGGGGCAGGGAGTGCTGTGTGTTGGGAGGTCTGTGCTAACACGTAGTGTGCATCCCCTCCCTACAGGACGCCTGATCTTTGGCCTGGGACAGCCCAGCGCTATGGCAGACCCCCCTGGTTGCTGCCGCCCCTGTGCCACCTGCCTGCTCTGCCTCTACAGCTGCCAGTGGATCACCGCCAAAAAGGAGAAGAAGAAGGGGCTGAGAACCACCAAGGTGATACCATGGGTGATGCTGAGCTGGGGCTGGCCAGCCCCTGCGTGGGAAGCTCAGGGTGGTGGCTGGGGTGGGAAGGGTCTTGGGCTGGAGGGTTCAGCCCACATGCTGGGCTGCTGACCCCTTGCCACTGGCCCTGCTCCCCAGGACCAAGCCCCTGGAGAGCTGTGGTGCTACCTGGCACCCTCCCTGTCCAGGGACTGCTCTAGCCTGCAGTGGTGGGAGGGTGAGCCGTCTGATCCCACTGGGTGACGAAAAGGGTAGAGCAGCGTGCTGGCAGCAGCGAGGCTGAGCTGTGGCTGTCCCTGCCTGGCTGAGCGTGTGTCTGTGGCAGGGCTCACACGTGCCTGGAGCAGAGCACCGTGCTCCCTGAGGGCTGAGCGTGGCAGGCAGGTCCTGAGGCACCAAGTGCCTGGCAGGGCACGTGGGAGGCATGGTTCCTGGGCTGGGTGCGGCCCCCACTGATGGGGTGCTGGAAGGGGGTGTCCCTGGCAATTTGTAACCTGGGAGGGGTGAGGCCCTGAGATTCTCTGAGGTCTCCAACTCCCATGGGAGCGGCTGTGCTGCTGCATGTCCTGCCTTGCCTGGAATGTACGAGCTGGTCTGGGCTGCTGGGTGTCCTGCTCAGCACCTGCTCAGCACCCCTCACCTGCCCACATAGGCAGGGCTAGGGGCTGGAGACCCTGAAGTTGGACTTGGCTTTGGCT
Source organism: Microhierax caerulescens (assembly GCA_035590215.1). NCBI lineage: Eukaryota > Metazoa > Chordata > Aves > Falconiformes > Falconidae > Microhierax > Microhierax caerulescens. Next base: position 13,551,343 of record JAVJGJ010000034.1, on the reverse strand, counting down.
GGGTAGGCAGGAGCAGGCTGCAAGCTCACCACTGCAATGGCAGCTCTGAGGCACAGCACCCATCTCTGCCCAAACCACAGATCACCCAGCTAGAAGGAAACAGGACCTGGCTCCCTGCCCCTTCCCATGTGCAAAGTCCCAGCCTGCTCCCAGGGGCTGCTGAATGGGAAAGGAGGCAGTCCTGCCTCAGGGGCTGTCCTCCCCAGCCTGGCATAGTTCGCTTTTTAGCTTGTTGTAGGAGCTGCTGGTCCATCTTCCTGTAGCACAGGTCCAGCCAAAAGAACCCTCCTGGGGAGCTCCCTCCCTCCCAGCTCAGTGCCTGGATCCATGAGACCGGTGCCTGCTGTGACTCCCTACGCACCCTGCTGCAGGCTGGGTGCTTCCCAGCAGTCCCAGCAATGTGGCCAGGGGCTAGGTGCCCTGCAGGTGTGTGCATAGCTGTCATCTCTGGCTTTCAGTGTGACTGCAGCTGGTTCCTTTTCCTCTTCTGTGTCTTCCTCTTCACACTGGTGTGGCTCTACTTCACCGTCATCATCCTCAATGACTTTCACAACTTCAATGAGTGAGTAGGATCCCACATCCAGCCTTGGTCCCCGTGCCCCACCTGCCGCTCTGACAGTCTCCTTTGCTGGCAGGTTCATCTTCAAGCAGAGGAAGTTGTGGCTAGACTGGTCCCTGGTCCTGCTCATAGCTACGGCCGTGCTGATCACCTATTCTGCAGTGCTGCTGGTGAGCCCTGCTGATCCTGCCTGGGCTAATGGGGGTACAGAGCTGTGCTGAGCACAGGCTGGCGCTGTGCCCTGTGCAGACCCAGATGGAGCCCACAGCATCTGGCCTGCTGGAGCTGTGTCAGCCTCAACATAGCCAGAGACACCTCCTGTGTCAGTGGGTTCCTGTGGCTGAGTCCTTAGAGGGCTGAGGTGTGAGGTACAGCCCATCTCTGATGCCTCCTTGTTCTTCTCACAGGTCCTTGCTTTGTGCTTGCAGCTCTGTGGCCAGCCCTTGAAGCTACACTGGCTGCACAAGGTGAGAGACTGGGGGTGCAGGGGGATGGTGCCTACTCTTGCTGTCCTTGCACCTTGGGAAGCTGCGACCAGCCTACTGGGGCTGCATACAGCTGCTGTGACCCCACGGAGTGGCTGTGCATCCTTGCTGAGCTGGGCTGCAGCTGTTAGTACCCCAGCCACACTTCCCTGGGATGGAAATATTCCCCTTGCTCAAAGCATGGGTACAGAGCTCAGCTGCAAACTCAGATGGCCAAAGTGGGGTCCTGGAGCTTGGATGGACTCAGGAGGAAGGGATGAGGAGGATTCTGCTGGCCCTGCCAGGGCAGAGCCCAGCTGGCCTGCAGGGTGCTGTGTGCTCCCCTAACTGCCCTATATCCTGCCCCACAGACCCTGCTGATCTTAACTGCCCTGTTGGTGGCTGCAGCCTTCACAGGGCTGGGAATAAAGTGGGCGGAGGAGTGGAGAAGTGCACGTATCTCCCTGCAGGTGAGTCACCTCGATACCAGAGACTCCCCCACTGTACCCAGTACCTGGCCTGTGGGTATGAGCTGAAGGGCGGTGATTGGTGTTCCCAGCGTGGCTGTGTGCCATGAGGGTTAACTCCCTGCCATTGACTTCTGCTGCCTGGCCAGGCAGGGTGCTTCTCCTGCTCTTGTAGTCCTGCCTGGAGCAGCTGCGATCAAGGTGATGAACGGGGGTTGGACCAGAGCAGGGAGTTTGTTCAGTACCCCCAGGAGCTCGTCCTTCCCTCCCTGGCACTGTTGCTCTTCCAGTAGTACTGGCTGCAGTGGCAGATCCCTGGCATTGGAGCATGTGGATTTTTGGGACAGGGTCTGGGCTGGTGCCAGCTGACACCCTGCCTTTACCTCCCCAGGCAACAGGTCCCTTCCTGCACATTGGAATCTTGGGGGGAATGACGCTTCTTGCCTGGCCCCTGGCCAGCTTCATCTACCGTACCCACAACACAGGTAACACCCCTCCAAGGTCTCCACCTCCCTCCTTGGCTGGTACCCTGCTTTCTACCACCCAGCTGAGCGGCACTGGTGGCAGAGTAGTGTACAGAGAGCACTGGTGCAGTAGGAACAGGTCCCCAGTTCTCAGTGTGGTAGTAAAGCCTGTGCTTGTTTGCTGCTTCTCATGCCCAGCCCTTGGTGCAGCTTCAGCCCTCACTGCTTTGCTGCTGAAGGAGGGCTATGGATGGCAGACTGAGTCCTGCAGAAGTGCTGGGTTGGGGTACAAGGACATGTAGTGGGCCAAGAATAAATTTGCAGTGTGTTCCTGAGGCTGGGCATGCAATGCCTGACCTAGGGCAACCATAAGTTAATGCCAGGTGAAGCAGCCTTGGCTTATTCCTAACAGTCTGCAAAATACTGCCTCTTTACCTCACCTTTCCTTCTTCGCTGTCTCTGCCTGGAGGTCTCAAGGTGTTTCTGCTGCTTGTGTACTGTGCGGTGATGATCGCACTGTATCTGGCTCCCCTGGGAATCACCTCCCCTTGCATCATGGAGGAGAGCCAGCTGCCCCCCAAGCCAGCCCTGGTTGGCCACCGAGGAGCACCCATGGTGAGTGACCAGCACTGGCAGCATCCTGGCACAGTGGTTAGGGTGGATGGAGCAGGCTGCTTTGCCTGGCTGTGCCTGGCCACGGGGCACCAGCATATCAGACTCCTGGTGCTGCAGGCCTGGGTGAGCTCTGGCCAGCCCACTGGAGAGTGGTCTCCACATCAGCCAGGGTGGCACAGGGCTGGAGGATGGGTGAGGAGGGTGGGCATAGGAGCCACAAGGCCAGAGCTGTTTGCTGAGCACTGTTGGAGCAGGTGACTCTCAGCAAAAAGCCTGGCTGTGTAGTGTGGGCTGGGAGGCAGGAACTAGGCAGGCCCTGGCTGTCCTTTTCCATTCCCCCACCCTGCCAGGATCACCCCAGTCTCACTGTGGTTGCCCTAGAATCCAGCTGGGTTGCTGGGTGCAGGCAGGGTGGGTGGGTGCCTGCCTGCTGCCCCTTCCTGTCCATGCACTCTGCACTAACACTCTTCCTTTTCCAGCTGGCCCCTGAAAACACCCTTATGTCACTGCACAAGGCGGTGGACTGTGATGTGCAAGTCTTTGAGACAGACGTCATGGTGAGGTAAAGCTGCAGCAGGGACTCGGAGGAAGGGGTCTGTGCATCCTGGGATGTCACCTCCCACATGGGACATTCTGGGAACACTTGGGGAGGACTCATACAGCCTTCGTTTGGAGGCAGCCCTGTTCAGAGAGCTCTGCCATTCCCACCTTGCCAGTATGGGACTGGTGCCAGCTTGGTGTTCCAATGATCTGGGAGAGGTACTGGGTTTCTGTCCTCCCATGCAGGTTGTCTTCCAGGGCATTAGGAGGGAGGCACCATCAGGGAGGGGCTCTGCTGGAACACAGACCCTGGCTCTAGTTCAGTCATGTAACCTTGCTATGGGGACAGCTGTTGCACTGAGCAAGGAACTACTTGGTTCCTGGCTTGGTCTCTAGGTGCTCTTTGCTTTCCAGACATTCCCTTTTCTTGTGTAGAGGACCACAAGTAGGCATAAGGCTGGGGGTTGTCCTAGGAGGGTGGCTGGGGGGGGGGGGGCAGAAATGCAAGGGCAGGGATAGGAGACAAAGAGCTTGCAACACCAGGCTTCCCTCTCTGCTCTTTTGCCAGTGCTGATGGGGTCCCATTCCTTATGCATGACGAGGAACTCGCCAGGACCACCAATGTGCAGGCTGTGTTCCCCGAGAGGGCTGCCCTGAACAGCACTGCCTTCAACTGGACAGACCTCCAGCAGTTGGATGCTGGCACCTGGTTCCTAGAGGTCAGGATGCCCCAGGGGATGGCTGATCAGGCATGGCTGCATTTGTGGGCAAAGTGTGAGCCCTGCCCCGGGGAAGGCTCCCTGCGGAGCGCTGGTTGTGGCAGACACCTGGACAGGGTGCAGAAGCACTTCCACACCTGCGCAAATTCATTGGGTGTGGTTGTGCTCCAAGCTGGGGTTTGTTCTGACTCCTTAGCTGAATCATGAGGGAGGCTGGTTTTGTGCATTTTGTGCATTTGCTGGGAGCTGCACAGCCTGCCTGGGCTTGGAGGCAGCTGTGGCAAGGCTCTTCCCAAGAGGTGACTAACCAGCTCCTGAGCTGCTCTGATTGCCCGCAGGTGTTGGGTCTGCTTGAACTGTGCTGTTAGTGGGGAGGGGGGGAGAGGTGCCCTGTGGATGTGCAGCAGAAGGATCCCTGTGCTTGTCTACACTGGGGAAGAAGAGGAGAGGCCAGTGTGGGATACTGAGAGCCAGAGACAGGCACCAGTTTGGGAGGTGGAAGCTTACAGGGGGTCTGCCTATGATGGCTAACAGCCTGTCACCCTTGCAGCGGAGGCCGTTTCCCACTGTGCAGAGTCTTTCCGCTGGCGATCGCAACCAGGTGACTAAACAGAGGATCCCATCCCTGGAACAGGCGCTAGAGGCAGCCAAACGGAGCAATATCTCAATCATGTTTGACCTCCGGCCTGAGAACCACAGTGACTACCAGAGCTTCGTCAATGCCACCCTGGATGTGATCTTACAGTCAGGCATCCCACTACAGCAGGTGAGCTGGCCACCACCACACCACTGCCAGGCCCTCCTGTCACACCCCTGCCATGGTGGGAGGTGCCCCACCAACCCCACTGAGCACCCCTGCCACCCCATATATACCATGTTCCCGTGTGTGATCCCTGCTGGGGAGCCCTATCCAGGCATAGGGCTCTCTAGGTGGGAGACGTTGCCAATAATTGGGGGTTAATGCCTATAGCTTTAGACCCCTCCATGTAACCTGGTTCCCCAGCATTGGTCACCCTGGTGTGTAAACAGTGACTCAGTGTAAGGGAGGGAACCCACAGTGCTAGCAAAAGCAGGAAAACAACGTTCAGGCTTCACCTCCTCACGCTGTGCCACACCTCTCCCTGCAGCTCTTGGACTCCTGCTGCAACATCCTGTGTTGCCTTTGCACTTCATCCAACCTCTGCAGCACCAGACACGTGCTGCCCTAAGGGTATAAATTAGCACCGAAATCGCTTTCCCTTCTTGGCTTTTTGGGAATGTAGACACAGCAAAGACATACTGTAGTGCTGATCTAAGGTGCATTCTTGCTGCAGAGTTGGAGCCAAAAGGATGTGCTGCTTGATCCATTCAAGGACACAGAAGGGATGCAACTGCTGCAGCTTGCTTAGGCTGCAACTGCTTTCTCCGCTCAGTAGGCTCTGTTGTGCTTGCTCCTTAGCTGGGGCAAGCTCTTAGGAGACTGTCCAGGCTGAGATCTTCATGGGGGAGGGGGGCAGGAAGCAGCTGGCTGAGCAGGCCATGTGTGCCTGGACCTGTAAGGAAATACCAGAAGAGAGCAAGCTCTCTGGAGCACCTCTCCTCTGCATTTGCTCTCTGGCTCTTGCTTAGGTCCTCTGGCTGCCGGATGGATTCAGGGACCAGGTCAAACAGCAAGCCCCAGGCATTCAGCAAGTTTACGGCCGGAAGAGACTCCAGAATGAGAAGGAGCCACTGCTGCATGTTAATCTGCCCTACCAGGACATGAGCTCTGAGGAGATCAGGTGAGAGCCCTGTGCCTGAGAGCCTGGGAGCTGTGGGGCTTGGGCACTGTCCCAGCTCTGTCCTAGGGGCCTGCAGAGGTGAGGGCCAGCTGAGGCCGAGTGCTGGCACACTGCTGGGAAAGGCAGCGTGTATGCTACAGCCTTGCAGACAAGCAGGGCTGGTGCAGGTGATGGAGCTGGCTGCAGTCCTCTGCCTCGCTAGCAAATCTGCCCTGGGTCTGGGTCTCCAGACACTTGCTCCGTGTGGCTGCAAGTGCTGGATCACATCCCAGATACATGGTCCTCTCTGGCTGTATGCTGAGTGTGCTGGCACCCTCCTGTCTGCTGCTCTGACCACAGCTGTCCCCATGCAGGCAGTACCGCCAGGACAACATCTCTGTCAACTTGTATGTGGTGAACGAGCCCTGGCTGTTCTCTGTGCTGTGGTGCTCTGGGGTGAGCTCTGTCACCACCAACGCCTGCCAGGTGCTGAAGGAAATGAATCGCCCTATCTGGCTGCTTGTAAGTGACTGTCCTTCACCCTGTGCCCCACAGCCCTTGTGCCCCAGGCACTTGTGGGTTCCCTTCTGCAGCAGCCCTGGGCAGCCAGCTGCCTTGAGGGTCGTTTTGCTCAGTGCTGTGCTGGCATGGGAACACGTGACCCTGCAGAAGGAACTGATGGCATGGCAGGCAGGGCTGTGCTGTGCCACAGCATACCACCCTGGCTAGTGTCCATGGCTTGTCTTGTTGCCTTGCAGCCCAGCAGCACATACCTCATGATCTGGATTGTTGTAGACTGCGCTTCCTTCCTTGTCGTTCTCTGGGCTTTCCTCTTGCTGAAGTAAGTTTGATCCCTTTCACCCTTCCCATGGCAGGTCTGTTGGGGGAGGCTGTAGTGTACCCTGGGTGGCTGGTATATACTCAAGCCCAGTCATATCTGCTGTCACCCCACCCTGGGCTCAGCAGACAGGAGAGGACCCCCCAGGCTCTAAGTGAGACAGCAGTGTGTGGAGGCAGCTTTTATCACCAGGCTGCAGCTAAAAATCTGGCCTGACCCTTCCTTGAAGTGCTGCATGCCTTAGTTCACGCTTACAAATTTGCTCTGCACCCCAGGGCATGGTGGGCTGGGACTGAGAGACCTTGGTCCTGCTCCTCCACTAGCACTGCAAGTGCCAAGAGCAGATCCCTATGAGACTGTCCCACCTGTGGGACACTGCAGTCTCCAGCTGGGAGCTTGGGGGAGAGAAGAGGGAGGCCAGACACCATGCTAACATTTCTCCTATTCCATCTCCTAGGAAATGCTCCCAGAGAAGATGGCCGGTGGGTGAGTGCGCACAGATGTGAGCTCCCCTCCCTGGGAGCCAGGCTGTGCCTGCATGGTGCTCCCTGGCAGGCAGGCAGCTTTCTCCAGCTGAATGTGACAGAGCTGTTTGGGATGGCTGGGGGAGGGAAGGGAATCCCAGCCCAGGGAGTTCTTGTCCTGCCCTTAGCAAACAGCCCTCTGGGACAGCGCTGGGGAATCCCATGTTCCCTGAGCCTCCTTAAACCTGCTTTTCAGGCTGCTCCACCTGTCGCTGCTGGATGGTGGCTCCCTGCAATGACTTTTTTTTTTCTCTCTGTCTCCCCAGAGTCTGAGACAGATGTGCTGCTGACAAAGATCAACAGCTTGATGCAAGAGTGACCCTCCAGCCTGCATCAGCCATGGGGAGGGGCAGCCAGAGCCCTACACAGCTCAAGTGGGCAGCACTCCTCAGGCCAGCTTCGAGGCTCCATTCCTTTGCAGACTCCTTCCTGAGCATCCCATCTCCCGTAACCTTCCTGGCTCCTCGTGTGGTGCACAACTGCCCTCGGCTGAAAAGACCTGGAACTGGTTTCCCAGTTCCCACTGGCAGCGAGGAACTGGAGCCTTTGCGGAGGTTTCCTAGGGCTAGTTCATGCCTGAGGGCTGAGTACTTACCAAGCGGTTCTGGAGCTAAGATCTTCTGCCCTGGAGTTTGGAGACTTAGTGGGGATTTGAGTTGCTGTTTGGTGCAGGGCAAGGGCAGCCTCTGCCTGTCAGCAGCAGCTCTGCAGCCAGTGATGGGAAACCTTGTTTAAATCGCTGCTCCCCTGGGGGCTGCCCTGCCACATGGCTTGAGATATAGGAAAGAGGGTGCGAGGTGCAGGGGTGGCTTTTCACAAGATGGAGGGGGAGCTGAGCTCTTTGCACCCCTCATGCTGGATGCAGGTCCTGCCCCTGCTGCTGCTGGCCTCGTGCTTGCAGGCCAGGGTGCTGGTACCCCGTGCAACAGTTAATGCCTGTTGCTCTGGGGTCGAGGGGCAGGGGCTGGGGGTGGGGAGGAGCAGGGGCTGGCAGGACCACAGTCACAGTCCTGCTGCGGAGGGGTGCGAGGGAGGGGTGTGCAGCATCGGTCACTTGCAGCAGGGCCTTGAACGCGGAAGGGGGATTAGGTCAGTTTTACTTGTTCCTACCTATTTATGTCAATAAAGCAGCGGAGCGGTAGACAGACCCTGCGGGGGTGACTCGGCGGTGCCTGTTTGCTGCCCCGCTCCCCGGGGCCGGCCCGCGCGGGCGGCGGTGCGCGGCGCGTCTGTGCCATCGAGCGGCAGCGCGGGGAAGCGGCGCCTGCGGCCGAGCGGCTCCGCCAGGA
>JAVJGJ010000034.1:13484468-13516677 GCA_035590215.1 Microhierax caerulescens | reverse complement strand
TGCGGGGCACGGGGGCTCCGCGGGCGCGGATTGGCCGCCGGGGGGCGGGTGGAGGCGGGGGATCCTCGCGCCGCCGCAGGTGCCACGCTCCGCGTTCCCGAGCCGCGCCGGACCGGGCTGAGCCGCCCCATGCAGCGGAGCGGGGCGGAACCGCGGCCTCGCGCCCCGCGCCGGGAGCGGCCCCGGGACTGAGCGGCGCTGCGGGCGATGCCGCGGCGCGCCCCCGCGGAGGGCACCGCGCTGTAACACCACCACCCCCCGCCCCTTCCCCCTTCTCCTCCCACCCTCGCCCGTGGGGCCGGGGGCGCCGAGCGGGCGAGGAGGCGGCAGGCGCGCCTTGCGCGGGGCGGGGGCCGCTGTCGTCCCCCGAGCATCCCTCCCTGCCTCCCTCCCTCCCTCCCTCCCTCCGCGCCGCCTCCCTCCCTCCCTGCCGGCTCTATGGTGTGAGGGCAGCGATGCACAAGCACCACCACTGCTGCAAGTGCCCCGAGTGCTACGAGGTGACGCGGATGGCGGCCCTGCGGCGCATGGAGCCCCCCTCCTACGGCGAGTGGCAACACGAGCAGTACGGCTACGGCGGGTATGGCTCGCAGACCCTGCCCGCGCCTGGGGGGGCCGCGCCCGCCGCCCGCGGCAAGGCCAAGCTGGGACCCCCCGCCCGCGACCCCGCCGCGCTGAAGCCGCCGCCGCCACCGGGGAAGAGCGCGCCCAAGGTGAACGGCAGCGGCCCGGGCTGGTGGCCCGAGTGCACGTGTTCGAGCCGCGACTGGTACGAGCAGGTACGGGCCAGCCCCGGGCAGCCGCTCCCCGGCGCGGGACGTGATGGGACGGGGCGGCCGGCCGGTGGGGGGAAACCCGGGAAGAATGGCGGGGTCGCGGCAGGGTGCGGTGTCACCCCTGGGGTGGCCGCGGTCGGTGCTGGCATTGCTGGGGCTGGCGCCAGCGTTGTTGCGGTTAGCCGTCATCGTTGCTCGGGTTGGCCACCGGCATCCCTTAGGTTGCCGCCGCCGCTGCTGCCCGGGCTAGCCGCCACGGTACTGCCCAGCCGAAGAGCGCTGCATCGGAGCAGCCTGCACGGGGCCAAGCCGGGACAGCTGGGTCTTGCTCAGCACGAGGCGGGCACCGGGCGCGATGTTTTTCGGGCACCCCACCCGAGGTTCTCGCCGCTTACGATGCCGTTGCCTGAAATCCCAGTAGCATCCCGTCATACTGTGTTCAGCAGGCGTGGGGAGTGCTGCCCACCGGGCAGCCTCGTGGGCTCGCAGTGCTGCTGCCAGCACTCCCAAACGAGCACCTGCTCTCCGTTGAGTTGTGGTTTCCTTGCTCTGCTCCTACATCCCTGCTCCCCGAGATTATTACGTAACCCTGCTCTGGTCGCTGGCATGCTGTGTGCATTCTGCCCCATTTCACTGCCTCCATTTATTCCCACACACATTCATTTTAGTAGTGTTCTTCTCCAGGACCCATCCTTGGCTGTGTCTCTCTGTCTCCTCTAAATGGAGGGACCGGTCTTGTTTTGAACCCACAACCCAGCTTAGAAAATGGTTGGATCTGTTTGCAAAGCATTAAAATGGAGGCTAGACCCTGCCTGAAAAACATTTTACCTTGCTTTAGAGAAAGGCATTTCAATTTGCTGCTTCTGCTTCTTTCATTCATTATCTTCAAACCTCACATGATTTCTTATTGATCCTTCTAATTATTATTTCAAGATGCTGTAGCAGGCAGACACACAGGAATCAATGGGAATTCTCTCCTCCTTTCCCCTCGGAAAACACAACCCTCTTCGTCCCTTCCCCTGTTTTTTCTTCATTACTGCCTCAGTCTGTAGCTCTGGTTGAAATAATTAGATTCAAAGCTGATACGCCCAGATGATGTTTACAGAAAGCACCCAAAAACCTAGCCACCTATCAGCCTGGTCCTATTTTCTGTCTCTTTCTCTGCCACTCTTTGCATCGAAATCAGCCTCAGCGCTCTCTCGCCTGCTGATTCCTGGCAAGCATTCTTCCATCTTTCCTTCGTTCTTTCCTTCCCTCCATCCAGAGCAGCAAGCTCAGGGAGCTGGGTAGGTGCAGGGAATTGAAGCATGTCTGCTCCTTCCTTTCCACTCCTGCTTGCATGAAAGGTCCGGCCCAGGGTTCCTGGTAAGATGATTGCAAGCAGGCTGGGAAGGAAGTGATGCCAGCTGCATTGCTACCGTGGCAGGCTGGGCAGGGGAGCCTTTCATGCTTTTGCAGTGGTGGAAGAGAAATCATTGTCTCTTTGTGGTGCTGCCACGGAGCCCTGGGGCTTAGGCTGCTCTGAAAGTCCACGTTGGGAATCTCAGCTCAGCCTTAGCCTTTCAGAAGATGGAAAAAAAATAAAAATAATTAAAAAAAAATCAAAAAGCTTGTCGCGGCATTGCAAGCAACAGAGGATGCCAGTGTGTGAGGCTACGTGAGCATAGCAGGGTCTGCATGTAGAATATGACGTGTGTGGTATGTGCACTGCCTGTATCAGAGCAGGCTGATTGCTCCCTGGTGTGTAGCAAATGTATGCAATGAGTAAAGCTTTGCAGCAAATACCTCGGTAATGCTTCCCCTCCGATCCAAGGGTGCAAAGTGCCTGAGATGTTTGGAATCCATGTTCTTACCAGTCCAGTGGTGGGCAGAGGGACCAAGGGTGGTAAAATGGAAACAGCTGGCCATGGCTTGTGCCCAGGCAGATGGGTTTGGCTCTGGGAGGCCGGGAGATGTTGGACTCTGGGGTAGATTTGGCCGGATGCTGTGGATGCAATGCTGGTCTCCTTTGCAGGAGCTGAGCAGGCAGCCTCTGTGTCCTCAAGAGCCTCAGCTAGAGGCAGAGCTGCCATTTTTCAGGGCTGCCCCTTTAAATGAGCTCCCTGTCCCTGGAAGCACTTCCAGCAGTAGAGGTGGGAAGGGGTGTGCGGGCCAGGAGACTTCCCCAGGAAAGCAGTGATCTGTTCACGTCCTGGGGAGTTTCGCCACCTCTCATTTAAGCCTTTTTTTTCTCCCTTGCTTCTTCACGCAAGCGGAGGAGAGCACGCACTGCCTGCGCGCACTGGTGCAGCCGCGTGCATGGGTACTCCGACATCGGAAACGTGCTTGGAGTTGCATATGGTGGTGTATGTTCTCTGACATCGTGTGTACTTACAGACCCTGCACGCAGCTCCGTGGCATGTGAGACATGCCCACACGTGCTGCCCAACACACAGCATGGTCCCAAATCAACCTGCATCTCCTCCCACCTCCGATGCCCTGGCGCTTCTCTCCTCCTGCTTCTCCCCTTCTCTAGGACACAAATTAGCTTGCTTAGGCAATGCCAGTAACTGAGATCCCCTAATCCTGACCAGTGGGACGGAGGAAATCTCTGACTGGGTTTCTCATTTCTTTTTGCTTTGCTTTTCTTCTCCCCTCTGAGATCTCTTCCATTTCTTCTCCCTTATCTGTCCATGTTCCCTGATCATTAGTCCCTGCTCCCTGCACTTGCCGTCATTGCTGTCCTCCATTGTTCCCATTGCTGTCCCTCCAGCTGGCCCTGCACCCTCCTTTTCCTCCCTCACTTGCTGGTGGGGGACTCGAGTCCTCCCCTGCCAGACCGGGGTGAGAAGAGGACTCCCAGTTTTGGGGGAGGCATGGCAGCACGATCCAGGGACGCATCCCTGATGCACAGCACCAGAAAGGCAGAGCGCTCAAACCCCTCCTCTCCCCCGCACAGTGACGCCCACGGACTCTCAGGAGAGGAGTGCTGAGCTGCCTGGCTGTGCTGAGCCCCTTCCCCAGCACTTGTCCCTGCACTGAGGGTCCAGCAGCAGTTGGCACCTTTTCCTCCCGCAGGGAAATCCAGCCCTGTGGCTTAGTTCACCCCGAGGTCCCTGGTGCTGAGCACGGTGGCCAGAGCAGGGCCCTCCAATGGGACTTGTGAAGGTGTCACTAGTGTTTTCATGTGCATTTGGGGTGGCAGGGGCACAGGCACCTCCTCTCACTGCCGGGGAGGGGACCCTGGCATGTGGTTGAGAAGTGCCCTCTGCTCCTGGGGCTGGCCCTGTTTGACCAGAAATGGGGTGTCCTGCTGTCTCCCTCTCCTGTGGCCCATTGCTCCCTCTTGGGGGGCCAGGAGGATGCGGAGGGGGGTTAGAGCAGCATCACAATGAGCCCCTCATCACCTGCAAGTGCCTGGAGCATGCCGGGCTTTTGTGCCCCAACCCTGGGAGAGGTGTTTCATGGCCAGGCAGGTGGAGGAGGGGGACGGGGTCTCCCTGCCTGTCTTGGGCAGTTCGTGTTTTACTGAAGGCGGTGTTTTTCCACGCACAAATATTGCTTGTTATAGTTCCTCCTGTGTGCTGGGGGGTTACCTGCAGTAGGTGGGCACAGGGTGACATGTCTTGGCAAAAGTACCAACCTTCACCGAGCCTTGGGATGCTGCTCGATCTGGGGCTCCTGGCTCTTGGGGTGGTGGGGGGAGGAAGGAGCCTTGGAGAGGCCGTGGGGGTCCAGGCTGGGTTTCTGAGTCATGAGCAGGCATGGCTGGAAGGAAGGAGGGAGAGCACCGAGGGTGCAGGCGGGAAGCCAAATGCGGGTTGCTTCGTGGGAAATGGCTGAAGCCCCAGATGTTCCCTGGGGAGGTGCGAGGGAGGGTGAGAGGAACAGGGGACACGGAGGCAGTGGAGGTGGTGAGGTTGGCAGGGTGATGTTGCTATGGCTACTCCTGTGCTATTCATAGAAGAAATTAGCTAAATCTTTGCACTGAAAGGTGGAGGAGGAGAGAGGAGGAAGGCGTTCTCCACGTTTGGAGGGAAGGAGAGAAGCCAAAACAGGAAGGGGGTGAAGTTTTCCTCCTTTGCTCTGTGCCTGCACTGTGGAGGGGCATTTGGGGGAAGCATTGCTGCCTGACCTGCCCAGTGCTGGCAGGGCATGGGAGGACATGGGCAGAGAGGAGCAGCCCCGTGGGAAAGCCCCCCCCGCAGAGCATCCACACAGAGCCCTGCGTGGCAAGATGAGCTCTGTATCGTGCCAGGAGCACAGGAGACATCCTTTTAATTAAAGACAGCCAATCTGTGAAAGGTATTTTTGGCAACCTAAATGTAGATACAACTGTAGTGAAACTTGCCCTTCACGTCTGGCTCTATTGCTGAATGCAGTGCTTTCTGTTCCTGACCCCATCCCTCTGCTTGGCCCCTGCTCTGCTGTTGCTGGTGGTCCCCCGCCCTCCCTCCACCTCCAGCATCTCTTCCAGAGTGTCCTCCCACCAGCTGGAGTCCCAGGAGGGTCTTCCCTCTCCACCACTCCTCATCACACTCCACTCCCTAGTTGTGAGAGTTTGCTTCCAATCCCACAGACCTGTTTGTCACCTCCTCACTCATGATGTGTAAATCTGCATGTCTGTTCCTAATATATCTCCCTCCATCTGATTTCACCTCTCAGCTTGTTTCTTGGGCATCTCCGTCTGGTGATCCTGCTGTCATCACCCAGTTGAGTTGCTATAACCAGGCACTGAACTGCTCTCCTTCCCCCAAACGCAGCATCACACCCGCCCTCAGCCCTTTGCCCTGCAGACCTGGAAGGCAGCTGATAATTCTGATTATCTTGACCTTCCTTTCCTGCTGCCCAGGTGGAACCAAAGCACATTAATAATTAATATATATTAATGCTTTATAAGGTTATTCCTCCTCCCTGTGCATCTCCTGGGAAAACTTACACCTTAACACCCAGATGCCGGATGAGCTGGTTCCCCTCACCCACCCCAGAGCATCCCATGTCCTATTGTCACCCATCCCCTGGACCAGCTGAGGAGGGTCAGATGTTCTCAGTGCTCCTTCCCAAAACATACAGAGTTCATTCAGGAGCAGACAGCTGAGGGCATTGGTCTCCTTAGGTTTTTTTATTCACCTGTAAGAATTTTCCTGCTTCCCTTGAGCACGTGAGTCCCTCACGTTTTTTACAGTAAGGGATAACGCTGGAATTAGAGAGGGAAGTTGAAGAACTGAGCTTAGCTCTCCGGCTGGGTTACCGACTGCTGTCTGCCAGCCAACCCAGGTGCACAGGCTGCAGCCCCAGGGCTGCACCCCACTGCTGGTTTTGGGGTGTTGAGCTGCCAGAGGGACCCTGGGAGCAGCACAGGGAGAGGCATTGGAGCCAGTGTCCAAACTGGCCATAGCAGAGATGTAGCTGCTGCCGTAAAGGCAGCATCTGAAGCCACATAGGTGGGAGACCCCATCAGTGCTACATGTGGAAGAAGAGGTAAGAACTGCTGAAAACAGGACAATGCAACCCTGTCACATTGCCAGAGGAGGAGGAGAGTGTGTTGGTGAGGCAGCCGGGGCCACGCACAGGCAGGTTTCAGCAGGGATGTAGCCAATGTGGAGGAGGTAGCTCCTCGTGAAGAACCTGGGGGTGGCAGGAAGACCTTCAGCCTCCACCATGGCAGCACCTGCCCTCGTCCCTGCTGGAGGGATGCTTCCCACACCCTCATGGCTGTGCTTTCCACCTGGCTTTTCCTCTATGACTTTGCATGTTATATGGCTGTGACCTGCCTGAGCCCAGTCCTGACCAGTGCTGGGGATTCAGCAGGGATCTGCTGGCTGTCCTCAGCGTGTGCTTAAGGGAGGAGGGTCCCACAGGGGTGTGCATGAGAGGGAAACCCAGGGGATGGCCACATCAAGGGTCACGTCTGGGTACCCTGAGTGTGGAGGTAGGTGGAAGCGAAGGAGAAGCTGATGCTGTCCCTGGAGAGCTGCTCGTTTGGATAAGCCTCTTGGTGCGTCCTATGCTGTGATGGCAGGAGAGGAACTTCCACTCCTTCCTTAGCTGCAAGTGCTCATTTAGAGAGAGGAAATCATTGAGACTAATCAGGCCATAATCAGCCACGACTGTGGCTATGTGCCAGCTGCCCAGGGTGCACAGCCCCATGCAGGATGCTCTCTGAGGGCACTACAGTCCCTGGGTCCCAGGGGAGAGCTGGTCCGGTACCGGTGTGGTTGGGGCATGGGGGCTCTGCCTGCCATCCCAAAGCCCACGCGCTGGCAGGGGGGACAGTGCATCTCTGGCTCAGCTTTACAGCTGTGATTCAGGAACAGGCGTAACCCTCCCTGTAGGGTCCTGCCAGCGCTGCGGGTGCAATGGGCTGTGCTGATGCTTGCAGCTGGTTTTAACACATGCAAAGATGTGATGATGCAGGGATCCCACAAGGGCCCTCATCGCCAATCCAACAATACGCTATGAACATATACCAGGGACTTGGAGATGGAAACTTTTAATACAGCATTTAACAAGTTCAGAATACCTGAATTTGAAATGAAGTTCACAATTTAGTCTGCCCAAGCTCACCTAGATAGGGCTTGCTGAAGGACTGCTCAGAGAGTGTAATTGTTTTTGGGGACATGTGGTGTGTCAGAGCACCCTGGACCAGACCCTAAATACCCTTTTGTCACCTTTGTATTATCTGAAATTCAGTCTGAGGCTCTGTTGGTGGATCTTGGTTTGCTTTTGTCCCACAGAAACATGTTTCTTAACATTTTGTAACTAAGTGTGTGCTGGAATTTACTGAATAGAAGAAAACAGGGTACTTGAATCCCAGGGACCAAAGAAATCCCTGTCCCTTATTCACTCTTTTTTTCCCCCTGTATGTATGTATTTTTCAGGGTCGGGGGTGGGGGTGAGTGGGGTGGGGGTGAGTGGGGTGGGAAGCACTTGAGTCTTTCAGATGATAATAACTTTTCCTGTGAAAAAAGGAACTGAGGCAATTTTATTTGGTACCGCGAGGTCAGGGGGAAGCTACCGGAGCCCAGCACCTCTGCAAATTGGGTCACTTATTTTAGTGGCCTGAGCCTGGAACAGGATGTCTGACTTTCAAGTATGAACATGCTGGCCTTAATGGTTTCTAAATGGAAACTTAGACTCCACAGAGCTTCTGTTTGGAGAAGCTTTCTTCTTTCCCCACTGAGTGAAGGCTTTTTCCAGTCCCTATTTAAGCTTACTCTTAAAAAAAAAAAAAAAAAAAAAAAAAAGCACCAAAACACAGATTAAACCCTCAGTAGCTGCTTGTGTTCACATTACGTTTTGGGCACTTCAGTGGCTCTGCCAAAGATCCTTGTGACCAGGGGCCTTTCAAGTGCTGTGTTCCCGGCGGCGCTTTGAGCCGGTGCTGAGGCACAGCCCTGGGACAGCGGCTTTGCCACCACGACCTCGGCACCGGCTCGCACCACCGAAACAGCCCGGGTCTGATGGCTTCCAGAGGCAGCCTGGAGAGGAGGGCTGCTCGCCCATGGGCCACCGCACCAACTGGGAGCCAGGCATGAGGGTTGGGCAGCAGCCGGTGTCTGGTTATCCAGGACCGATACAGGGGGTCTGGGGCACCCACCGGCTCCACAGTTGGCCCCGGCATCGTTTCCCGTGTTGTTTACACCACTTTTTGAGCTGTGCAGAAGGAAGGCGTGGGGTCAGCTCAGCCTGTCGCTCCCCTTCGTGCAGGCACACTGTTGGGTGGTGTGTGCTCCCCTCTGCCTGAACGGCATCAGCCAACAGGTCACTTTGCAGTGGCTAAGAAAAAATGCAGAGTTATTTTGTCCAGCCCAGTTAAAGAGGCTCATTTCTGGTCATGAAATTCTTCAACCTCCAGAAGTTTCCAGCCTCTTTTATCTTTTGCTCCCCTTCCCTGTCCCAGCCTGTGGGAGCCCTGAGCCTTGCAGCTCTTGCTTGGGGCTCTGCAGCCTTCTGATGCTCCCAAGCACCCTCAGCTCTGGGCACTGTAAAGAGACCCTGAAGGCAAAAAGAGGTGAGCGCGGGATGCTGTGAGGAGACCAGCCTCTGGCAGCAGTGCGGTGCATTTCACCTTGAGAAGGGAAGGGATAGCAAGGCCAAAGCTTGGATTGGCATTGAGATGTAGGGAAAGCCCTACATCTTGTGGGCAAGCTGGGAGTCAGGCTCTGGTCCAGGAAGGGATGTGCCGTTTAATGGGAGGTCTGTGAGGTGGGTCACCTGGGCATGGCTAGGTGAAAGCCGAGGGGGTCTGTAGGCACACAGGTGTCAGGGCAGGGAGCGCTCCGAGCAGCCTGGAGCGAGGGTGCCAGCACCTTTCTGCTCCATGTGCCTGCCCTCCGTCAGGGGCAGAGCCGAGGCTCATCACCTCCCTTGCCTTGGGCACAGGGAGCCTCAGGAGGGGGTTTGTGTCCTGCCTCAACCTCAGAAGTGGCCACGGGTTGCTGTGGAGGAGCTGTGTCATCTCAGGTGCTTTGGGAGGTGATGTTTTTGGCAGCTATGTGTCGGCCTCTGGGTTAGTGCAGGAGACAGCCCTGGCATTGGGAACTGTGCAAAGGGCAGGGAAGTCTGGTGAGAAGCAGATGAGCGTGTCGGTGCTTACCAGGGTGAGCGGTGTATAGCACAGGCTTGCCGTGTGTGCTGCACCAGCAGGACCTGGGCTCGCTCCTGTGAAATTGATTCATTAGCTCAGTGCAAACCCTCTCCCCCAGCAGTGGGACCTTGTCGGTGCATGAGCATCCCGCTGCCATGGTGTCCCCAAGCTGGTACCTGTATGTTCACAGCTATTGCTTGGCACTGTGGTGTCCTGCCACAGAGCAGCTGCTTTCATAGCTGTAAATGCACAGCTTTCTCCATGGTTTAACACCCTTTTTTTTTTAAAAAAAAAAAAAAAGAATGAAAGCAGATGGAGGCAGGCTACAAGCAGCCCCTTGTGTCCGCCCTGTTTAGATGCTTCTGTTGGGCATCTCCCCACTTGGCCTATACCCCTGAGAGCTTTTAAAAGAATGTAAAGACTGAATTTCACTTACCTCTAGAGCCATTTCCTTTTGAGTGTTACTGTTACACCTCAGATGGCATGAAGCAAAGGATATTAAAAGGCAGACTGACTTTGCACTCTGATCCAATTCAGGGAAGTTGCAGAAAGAGATAAAAGAGTTAAGTTAGTACTTTGCTTCTCATGCACCAGCCCAACATCACAAATAGTCATCCTGTCCTGCACATCTCTCTGTATGTGACACATGGAGCACACCAGCTTCCTGCAGAGACCAGCTCTTATGTGTTAAGCCTGGTATTTGTCAGCTCTGGAGGCTCCCGTTTGAGTCCTGTGGCTAGTTAAAATGAAAATGGGCTTGTATGTGAGCACAATACAGTTGCTGCTGGCCTGGGACAGCTGCAGTGCATTTGCTTTGTCTGGAGAAGGTACGTAATTCCTGACCTCTGTGGGCTGGCCCCTGTGCTGGCTCTGTGAGTGATGTGATGCTATTGCAAAGCTTTGGGATTTCAGCTCTGGAGAGAATATCTTGAACTTTCAGTTCAGAGTCTCCCCGCTCAGCTTCTGTGTGCCAGACCTGAGAGCAGTCCTTGGAGAGATGCCACAGGGCAAGGCTTAGCCCTCAGAAGTGAGCTGATGAACCTCCTCCATTTGCATTTAATTGCAGCTTTTCTTTTGGTCGCAAGTTTTGGAAAATCATCGTGTTTCGCAATTCCTACCTTTGCACCAGCAGCTAACAGCAATGGAAGTGAAGAGTGATACCTATAAACTTTTGGGGCTTGGCTGCCCCCAGGTGACTGTTAGTGCCCCTGGGTTGCTGAGGGCAGTCACCCAACAGAAATACAGCCCAAACAGCCGCAGTCCCTCAGATGACTCCCAGAGGTGATATCTGAAGGTGTTTCTGAAAGGCTGCATTCTGCACCTGAGGTGTGTCTGAACACTGCCAGCTGCCTTGCTGCTCCCCACACATGCTGCAGTGGAATCACTCCAGCCCAGGGAAGCTGTGGACTGTCAGAGAGGAGACGTCCCTCCTGCTCTGCGTGCAGACCCACAGCCTCCGCATGGCGTTAGCCAAGGAGGCAGCTGCCCCCAGACGGGCTGTAGGCTCTCCCAAAGCCCCTGCAGGAGCCAGCCCCTTGCTGGGGGCTGCATGGAGCAGGTTACTGCTCCCTGTTAGCACATGGGCTGTGCCTGCCACCAGGATGGTCCTGTAGTGCTTGAGTGCTGGAGCCTTGACACAGGTGAATGCAAGGCTCTGCTTCTCTCAGCCCCCATGAGACCAGAGAGCTCTTGAATCCGACCTTCAAACCTCATCCTCCTTCACTGCTATTCCTGTTGACTCCTGTTGCTGCTCAGATTTTTCCCAACAGCTGTCCTCTGCCTCGCTGGCTTTCTGCCTCGATCAATCTTCCTGCATCTGTGCAGTGACCCCCCTCGCTCCCCAAGGTCTTTGAGTCCCACCTTCCCTGCAGCCTCCAGCCACTGAGCCCGAGGATCTGTGCAGCCCCTTGCACCTCTGCCTGATGGAGGGGAATGAAGGCACCTCCAGCTCTGCTGGGCTTTGGTGGTCCAGCTGTCATGGGGTGAGCACTGTAGGACTTGGACCTCTTCTCTTTCCATTTGTAACCCCCCACCAAAGCACAAACAGTGCTTGGTAAATAATAATAGTGTGATGAAGTGGTTTAGATGGAAGAGATCTGACAGCCCCTATTGAATGTGACCTGAATGCACAGCGCTGTTCCCTCTCCTCCCCGCATGCAGCAACCCCCTGCTCCTTAGGGCATAAATTACTTACCGTTCCCTATAGAATTGAGGGCATGGTTAATTCACCAGCATGTTCCTGCTGCCCAGCAAAAAACGATGACGTTCTCTCCCCTCCCTTGGCTAACAGAGGGTCGGTACATGTGCCTGACTGATGGAGGGAGGCGGAGGCTTTTCATTTTCGGGCCCTCTGCTTATTTCTGAGTCTTGGGTCTTGTCTACTCTGCAGTAGAACAGGCAAGGTGCAAATGTTGGAATATTTGCAAGTAGAAGTCAGAGCTAATGTTCAGACACCTTTCTTGTAGCAGCTGGAATAGCTGGCCACAGGAGGCAAGAGGGGATTTCCTGGTCTGAATTCTCTTGACCATGTGTGACTTTGTTTTAAGCAGCCACTCATATTCGGCATCTCCTGGGTCTCATCTGGAGCCTGAGTGGGAAATTGTGCTCCTAGCAGTATTTTGAGATATAGAAACCACTAGTGTGGAATGGCTGCAAAGGATGCTTAGTGTGCAGCGAGCAGGCTAGACAAAATATGTCCTTAGGGCTCACCACTGTGTGAGCGAAGCAATGTGATGTGTGATTTGTGGGCTATTAGTAATTCAGCAAAGAGACTGCAGTGGGGCTCAGTGGAGGAACTCGGGCTGGACCTGCAAAAGCCTCTATAACATTATCATACAGAGCACTTCTCCCTGGGAGGGATCCAAAGCATCATTTGTGGAGTTGAATTCATGTCGTAAATCATGGAGCACGTGATGGGCTACATTCACTTAGGCTGCCTCTTCTGCATCCTTCCTGGAAACCCATCTAATAAGAGCTGGCCTCTGGCACATCAAGGTTCAAATATCCATTGTTTGTTAATTGCTGGCAGTAGAATTGCTTCTTTTTAGCCTTGAAATGTGGAATCCCTTCCTAGAATTGCACTGGGGACTAATAAAAGCCAGTGCCAGGTTTAATATATGCTATCTCACAAATTATCTGGATTAAATACAAGGACTGTGTACTGCCAGAGAGGGGATATTCCCAGCTTAACATTGCTTCTGGGCCATGGAGATCCCAAGACACTGGACCTGAAAATTGTAATTCTCTTATGTGTGTGGGAGGGGTTTGGCAGGAGTGCTTGGAAGCGGTCATATTTGCCTGAGCTAGGGAATTAATTGCCATAAAAACTCTGGGTTTGTAACCAATAATTATAGCTGCAGGAAAGATCAGAAAGCATCTGAATAAATCAAATCAATACCTTCTGCTTCGTCCATGTAAGAGCAGAACCTTTCAGGGCAAGATTTAAACCACAATCCAGTTGACCCCTAACTCTCCCACCTACAAAATGAGGAGAGTGGAAAGTCCAGAAATACAACCAACCAAAACAGGAGATGGTGGGGACTGCCGTGCTGGGTTATGTGAAGAGGTTGGTCTCTGTCAGGAGCGTATAAATGCAGAAGAGGGCAATGAGGAGGTGGCATGGTTTCTGTGAAAATATCACAGGCTCGCAGAGGCCGTTGGGCTGTGCAATCCAACCACCCATGTTACTGGCCAGCCAGCGGTCCCTGTTCATTGCCGCACTAGCCTACACCTTGACCTGCTTGCTGCTGCCCCTGACTCCGATGTTTCCGATGCCCCGAGGCAGAGGGTTCACCTCCCCTTGTAGCTCATCTCTCTGAGCGTTTCCCCATCTCGCTCTGGCTCTTCTCCACACGAACCTTGCAACGATGATGTGAAATCCGACTCACCCCTGACCTGCCGGATTTTGCACCGCTCGCTATCGCGTGCTGGCGAGGGACCTCGGCCTTGTCCCCCTCCGGAGGGTGCTGCGGGGGCAGGGGCCGCGCCGCGGGCCGCGCCTTCAGGAGGTTGCGGTGCTGGACAGCTCCGGCGTCGGGACCCCGCGGGCTCCGTCCGCCCCCGCCCCTGCGGCCCCCGGCGCTGCGGCTTCCCCCGCACCCCCTTCCCGGGGGGCTCCCTGCCCTGGGGCCTCCCCCTGCCCTCCCCGGCCTCCCCCTGCCCTCTGCATCCTTGGCCCACCTACGATGTGCAGCGAGCTAACGGGCGGAGGGCAGCCCGGGGGGAGCGGGACCTAGGGGGAGGTTTATGGGGACCCCTGCAAAAGAGGAGGGGTGTGTGTGATTGGGGGACACACACCGAGGCTGCCGAGCAGAGGGTTCACCCCAGGTTCACCAGATGAGGATGAGGGACTGAACGCTGCCACCTCTCCCAGGGCATGGCGGCTCCGTGCTTAGGAGGGGCAGCAGCATCTGCTGCTGGAAGGTGTGTGAAGGCTTCAGGGCTGCTCTGCTGGCAATAAATCCCTCCCTCAGAAGGACTTGCTTCCACATTCCTATTTCCTAATCCCTCAGTAATGTGGATTGCAAGTAAATTTTGGTGCTGGTCCGAGGCTGGGAGAGTTTCCAGGCTTCCCTCTCTCCTGCCCAGCAGCCTGGGTGGAACACACCAGGCCTGAGGAGGGGACCGATGCTCAGAGCCATGCTGTGGCCCTGCTCCTGTCCCAGGGCTGTTGGGCACCTGGAGGAAGGACAAGAGCAGAGCCCTTCCTGAACTGCTCTCTTCTGCCTGGCCTGGAGGTTCTGGCATGGCCAGGGGAGAGGCAGTGCACCGTGAAGGGCTGGGTTCTTCGCTCAGCTCGGTGACATCCCACTTTTGTCTCCTCACAGGCCAACCCTGCTCCCATTATCGTGAACACAGACTCGCTGGAACAAGGGCTCTCTGTAAGTCTCCTGGTTTTGTTTCACTTCCTTTGAACAAGCAGTGTGGTTCCCCTGCTCGGCGGTGCAGGAGAAGCTCCTCCAGCCCAGGGAGGCCCTGTGAGGTGGCAGAGTACCTGGTACCCATGCCACCTCCACAGCACATCCCACCCCTAAACCTTGCTGGGGCTGGGTGACACTGAGCAGAGCCAAGGCTAGCAGCAAGCAATGGTGGGGACTCCAGCACACGGAGGGTGCCTTGCAGGAGGCACTCAGAGGGACATGCTGTGGGGTAACCAGGCATCAGAGGAGCAGTGGGAGCTGGGGTGGCTGTGTCCAGCGTTAGCCCCCCAGCCATTTCATCAGCTTCACATGAAGCGTGGCTGCAAGGCTCTGTTGGGGCATCCCTTACTTTCCTGCACTACCTCAGCCCACTTTGGCAGCCCTGCATCCCCAGGAGGGAGGCAGGGCTCCCCAGGCACTCGTGGCCATTGCAGCTGCTGGTCCTCAGGGCAGCAGGACGTATCAGATGCTGCTCCTCTCTCAGTGACAGCTGCCAGCAGCTGAGCAGTGCTTGGTGGCTGTGAGTGTTTGCAGCCACAGCGCGTTTGGCACTCTTGGCATAGTATAAAGATAATCCTCTTCAGTTTGTTGCAGAGAGGGTTTGCACGCTGCTGCATCCCTTCCCAAAACATCTGTGAATCATTCCTGCTGGGGGGATGGAGGGAGCAGGGTGGGCAGTGTGGATTTCTGTAGCACTGGCTACATGCTCATGGGATGCTCTCTTTTTTTTCACCAAGGGGAGCTCAGCTGACAGCTTGACAGAGCTGGGTGCTTTGCACCTAGTTTTCTTCTGATGCAGCAGATTTCAGCTGCCTTCCACATTAACAAAGCAGCACCAGGATTCAGAACTGGGGTTGGTTTGTCTTTGGAGTCATGATGAAGGGCTGCAGGTGACTTCTGGTGGTTGAACCTTCCTTGTAAAGAGCTGCAGATCGCAGCCCACAGCCTGTGGTGGGGTCAGGGAGCATCAGAGCTGTGCTGGACTGGTTGGGCAGGGCTATGAAAAGGAAGGGAAGCCCAGCTGAGACCTCTGCAACCCTGGCTGTATGGGTTGATTATGCTTTGGGTACTGAACCAAAGCCACCTGGCACTGGGGAGGAAGATGATGGTGCCTCTCAGTGTGATGATCCTGGGTCCAGCAGCCGTGTATGAATGTGGCAGAAGAGAGTTGCTGTCACCAAAGGTTTCTTCCTCTGAAAGCATTGGCATGGCAGGATGTTTGTGGGGTTGGAGGTTTCTCTTAGCGTGCTGGGTACCCTGGCTGCAGGGCAGGGCCATGTTGCAGCCTGCCCTCTGCACTCACCTGACTGGTGCCATTCTACAGGGAACTGGGAAAAGGGTGATGTCTCCTGGAGGGGACGGACATACACAAAGTTGGACTGGGGCGAGTGAAGGGGTGTGCTGTGGGCAGGGCAGGAAGGTATTCCTGGGGATGTCTGCTTTCGTGTCTGTTCTGTACCCTCCCTCCCTTGGAGGAACATGCCTGCTTGCCATTGCAGCCACCAGTGCTACATCCTTTGCCAGGCTCCAGCTCTGCCTGTCCCTCCTCCCTGCATGTGTGCCCAAGGGCAGCAAGAGGTGAGCCAGAGGCTCAAGGACAGGCTGTGTCACCTCAGACAGGCTCCCAAGCCCTGCAGAAGCCAGCCTGCATGGGGTCAGCAGCCACCTTCTCCCACTGCGGTGCATTCCACT
This sequence comes from Microhierax caerulescens, assembly GCA_035590215.1. Classification (NCBI taxonomy): domain Eukaryota; kingdom Metazoa; phylum Chordata; class Aves; order Falconiformes; family Falconidae; genus Microhierax; species Microhierax caerulescens. The sequence goes on along the minus strand of JAVJGJ010000034.1, from coordinate 13,500,721 downwards.
TTCCTGCCCTCCTGGCTGCCTCCCCGTGCTCTGTCTCATGAACTCCATATCCCTCTCACCCCCCTCCCTCCACCTCATTCACTCCATAACCCTGTCCATCCCTTCTCCCTGCGCCTTGGCCACAGCTCCTTCTTGCTGTGCTGGATGGGATCCCCCTTCCTGCAGCCCATGGACTGGGTTTGGATGGGTTTTGGGGGGTGCTCTGCACTCCTGGCAGGTACCAGCATCACTCTGGGGATGGCAGTCACCTACCCCATCCATCCAACCCCAGCAGCATATGCCAGGGGGGAGCTCCCTTGCGGTGGTCAAAAAGAAGGGGCAGACTGTGACTGCCATCCGCTGGGTGGTGTGAGGACCACCAGCACCGCACCCAGGCATGTGCTGCCTGCAGGGTGCCTGGAGGAGCCTGTGCCCAGGCCAGGGGAGACAGCTTACTTTAATTCCTCCCAACCTCAGGCCTGGAAACTCTCTTGCCTTCTGCTTATGTCATATCAACACAGAAATGAGCCCTGCTCCATCCTTTCCTTCACCAGAGTGCTGGGCTCCTCAGGCTCCAGAGAAAACACACCACCAGACCCCCCATTTGGCACTTACCCAGGTCAGCAGGAGCCACACCAGGGGCTTGCTGCAGAAGGGTACACCAAAATGGCAAATCGGGAAGCATGGTTTTGTACAAACTCAAAAGCTGAAGCCTGTTGGTACAGTGTGTATTTGGAAGGGTTAAAGTCACATCTTCTATCCTTTAATTACTTAACTATTCAATGCTTTCCTTAATGATAAACAGATGGATGTAGTCTAGTTCCTTCCTGTTCTAGCTCCATTGATTGCATTGGACTAGCTGTTGGGCTGAATTTGGCCCCGGCTGTTTATCAAGAAGCTCTGCTCTACATTTCAGTCTCTCTGTCCACCCACCTCCATCCACAAAAGCATGTGGCACCAGCAGCACCGTAAAGTACGAGCTGCAACACTGGGCCCCACTTATTACTGGGGTTCAGCTCTGCTGCCTGTGGCTTGTGCAGAGCCCAGCACCCACAGGCTGTAAAAATTTTTACAAAATTTAACAGCATCCCTTGAAGGATCAGGATGGGTGCTGGGGTGGGGATCACCTGTGCCAGCTCCAGGTCATTGCTCAGTTTCACCCCTTGGTGTACTTTGCCCAGCAGGTCCATAGCGGGGAGATGGACCATCAGAAGCACAGTTCCTGTGGCAGATGGGGTCTCTGCTTTTCAGAACTGCCTCTCTGAAGCTGAAACAACTTCTTTCTTGCTACCCAGAGTGCACAGCAACTGCTGCCAGGCAGTCCTGAAGTGAACAGGGAAGGTTGCTCCAAAGCCCTTGAGGAATTGAAGGTTTCACAGTCTGGGTCCTTGGAGCCCTCCTTTGGTGCCTCACTGCCCACCAGTGAGGTGCCACCACCTCCTCAGTCTCTAAAAGTCAGATCTGAGGAAGCCAAGGACTTCCCAGGCCTGATCCCAGCCAGCAAGTGCCACGGGAGCCCCAGGCTTTGCCACTGGTGAGCGCAGAGGCAACCTCCTTGTGCAGTGCTGACTCTGCTGCCAGGGTCCCCAGTCACAGTTGCCGCAGGGTGGGGGCAGCAGAGATGGACACCATGGTCCTGTGCCTTTGAGCAGAGAAAAACTTGCTTAACAAGCCTGAAAAAACAGAAAAAATCAAACCTAAACTGCCTCTCACACTTCGGTCCCAAGTGCTGGTGGTGTCACATCCCGCTGCCAGTTCCTGCAGACAGCGTGGCTGGGGAGCCCTCCCAGCTGTGTGCTGGGGCTGTCAGGCTTCACACCCCTTCCCTCTGAACTCAGCAGGCTTGTCCCCATGGTCCTCTGGCAAAGGCCGACCAGAAATAAGGCATTTATTTACTTTGTGCACATGGCCAACACTGTGGGCAACGCACACAAAGGGCTTGAGGCCAGGGGTCAGCTGGAAGCCAGTCGGTGGATCTTGGTGCTGCAGCAGGATGTGTGGATGTCGGGATGCGAAGGGAGGGAGCTCTTGACCTGTTTTCTCTGGGTCCCCTGCTATATACAGGCAGGGAGAGCTCTCCCTCACCAGTGCTGCCAGTACCCGTGCCAGTGGGGAGGCGCCCATCGCACTCACTGCCCTGGCATGGGGCTGCTCTCCTTGCTGGGGGGCGTGGGGCATCACCATGTACCCTCCACCCCCGTGTCTGGCTGGCACTGCTGAGGGTTGACCCTCCAGCCTTCAGACTCTCTTCACTGTGTTGGCACGTGGCTGCTCCTCCACCAGGTCCCACTGCCTGTCCCCATCGTGTCCTAACCACAAGTTAAGGGCTAGATCCTGCTCCAAAAGTGACTGTGGGTGTCTTTATCCTTCCTGCAGGATGTCCTCCTCTCGCAGCCTAGTGGGCTATTTAGGTTGGGTTTGAGGAACCCCATCTTAGTCTTCTAAATTTGGCCTCTTTTTATTTAAAAAAAAAAAAAAAAACCAAAACCACAACCAAAACCAAATCCTGACTCTTTAGAAATTGCAAAGAGCATTCCACGTGCGCTGGTGCGGTGTTGGCCGGCAGAGCCTGCAGACAGCTTGCAGCAGCTCTGGAAGGTGTGTGCTCTTCTGTTTATCAAATGAGTGTTAACTCTGCAGCCTTCTGTTGATGATTTAAATGTCATCGTAGCTAACTATTTCCCTCCTGCTCAAAACACGAAAGGGAAGCAAAGGCCACCAAAGGGACCCTCTTCCTGAGCCCTCAGGTGGCCTTGCTGTGTGGCAAGGGCTTGGAAAATAATCCCCTCACTCTTTTCCATGAGAGATCAGAGGGTGCTTAGGATCAGGATATGCTTGGAACAGCTCATTAGCCCCCAACACCCCCTTCAGCTCTGTAGGCTTTTCATGGGGAGACGGGAGCAGGGTGGGGGGTGCTCTCTGTGCCTGGGTATGATGGGGCCAAGCATCTCCCCACGTAGCCCTTTACGGAGACAGCCCCGGGCGGGAGCTGGGGAGGAGTGCGGGGCACTGGAGCAGGAGAAGGGAGACAGCCGTGGCAGAGCCGGGTCGTGGTGGCTCCAGTGGGGAGGTTTTGCCGTCAGTGAGTATTCAATTTTCCGATGCTGGAACGTTTGCTTTGTTGGCTCGTTCCCTTGGTTACGTGGTATATATTAAGTTCTCCATTTGGCTTCCTTATGCAATTAACTGGCATTCTGTTGCACGGATTTTGAAAACATAATGAGAGCTAAAACTTCATGGTCAGGCCTGGCTGACCCTGGCGTGCCCAGCCGGAGCAGGCTGCTACCAGCACACACCGACACGTGCTCGCTTTCAGGGAGGGATGCAAAACACTGCTCAGCATTGGCAGCCCTGAGATTTGGGGAGGGGGGATACCCCAAACGTACCTGCCTGGCAGCAGGGTGTCTGGCGGGGTTGCATGCTGGGGTGTCTCTGTGCCCCGGGCGCTTGCCAGCAGCAGCCGCTCGCTTGGCGGGGCTCTCGCTGCTGGCTCTGTGCGGCTCACAGATTGTCAAAGTTTTCTGCATGTCCCCATCCTGTAGGTATGTATGTGCTGTTCCTCTGCGGCCGTGGGTGTGCATATGGCTGGCTGTGTGGCAACTGTGTTGAATGCCAAAGCAGAGAGGACAATGTGTGTAGTAGCAAAGGGTGCCAGGAATCCGAGTTGCTGGAAAGCCCGGGAGAGGCGGTGACGCGCCCCACGCACCGGGCTACCAACTGCGGAGACAAGATGAGCCCGGAGGCTGCAGCGAGGGAGGCTGTGAGGGCGGCGCGGGCCAGCGAGCCGGCTCCACTCAGGATTAGTCAGTAAGGTAGGATGCGAGGAGCGAAAGGCCACCCATGGCAGAGGGGGAGCCTGTGGTGAGGGAAGCAATGCCCCCCCACCAGCGGGAGCACAGCCCAGGGCAGTGCCATGGCAGGAGGTGGTACTGGCCACATGTCCCTGTCCCTCTGAGGCTGTCGGGGATCTTGCTGTGGGTTAATCCCACCAGTCCCGGTGCTTTTCTGCAGAGGGATTCTGTTAGGGGGGTTGTTTGAGAGCTGACCAAAGCCTTTCCTAAGGGAGCATTCTGATATTGCAGCATCTGGATGTCCCGACCCTGAATTGTGCCCTGAAATCTTCCCATGGCTGAGAGGTACCAGACACAGAGCACATCCTAGGAGGGAAAACCCTCTCAGCCCGTGTTCCCTGGAGCCCCTGCCCCATCTCACCCCTCCGGACTCTCCCCGACCTCATCCTTCTTGAAGCGCGGTACCCACAACTGAGTGTGGGATTGCTTTGGCCTCACCAGGGCTGGACCAGGCAGAGGATGAGGGTGCATGCATCATGGGTGGCACAGCCCCATCCCAGATCCTGGCATGCAGAACTGCTCTTCCACCTGAGAACCTGATTATTCCCACCTAGAAAAACTCCTCTTTCCTCTTCCTACCTATAAATAGGGCCTCACAGCTGCATTGCTGATTTTTCTTCCATGATGTCAGATGATGGCTTTAGCATAAATGATGTTTGCTGTCCCCTCCATCTAACGACCCAGCACTGTGGGGTTCTGGAAGATGGCTGGGCTGTGCCTCCGTCGAGGTGAATAGCAGGGAGCTGGGCAAGCAGGGGATAACTGGTGTGCTGGTGCCAGATGAGGGAACCTGTGTCCAAACAAAGGCATGACAGCTCCAGTTTGGGATATGGCATGCATACAGAAAGTGGCTCCATACAGTCTACAAGCCATCAATTAATGTTGGATGTAAAATCCACATGAGGAACCCTGCATGTTGTCCAGGGGCCACAGGCAGAGGGGGAGGGCTGCATGACAGGAGAGGTGTTTGCCTGCCGAGCCCTGGATCCCACCACCTCTCCATGCCATGCAGACCTGCCCGCGTCCCATCCCTTGTTTGAAATCGCGTGAGGTTGAGTCCGGTCTCCTCCAGAACTGTTGCTGTTGAGTGTGACATCTCTGGATGTTCCAAAAGCCAATTGCTTTGCAAATCTTTCTCAATTTTAGACCTCGGCAGCTGTTTATGGCCTCATCCTGATGACCTAGAGTGAAACTGCCGCCTTGTTTTCCTGTGCATTGTTGCTTATGGAGAAAATGGAAGTTTTTGACTTGTGCATTTACCATTTCTTATTTTAGAGCTTACAGTTGCGTCCCTTTTTTTTCAAGCCATTATGTTTCCCAGAGCCCTGCTTTGATACTCTGGATATGGAAGATGTTTAAGTGTGGGGATCAGTATGGTGTACAGCATTGAGACAGGCTGCACCATTTTTTTTATATAAGGGCATCACCATGTTTTCCCCTCTTACTGTGCCCCACACTCGCACCTCATTTCCTTTGCACCCAACTAATCTGGTAGAATAAATTATTCTGAATTCCCTGTTAACACAACCATGCTGCTGAAAGATTTAAAAGATAGAAGCTGCTAAAGGTGATTATTATGTTATTACGTACAGATATTATTCTTTTTTCCTTTAAATGGACCGACCCCCTTTCTTTCCTTCCTGCAGCAGTGAATTCCCGAGGTTAATTATATGCTGCGTAACAAAGGCGTTACTTCTTTTTGTGCCTTCGGTTGTGTTCCTTTTCATGGCTGGAGAAATGAGCTGAGAGAATAAAGGCTTTGCGCTGAAGTGCATTAAAGTCAGTGGGCTTTGGCTCCTGCCCAGAAAGAAAAGCAGCGCATGGTTTAATTCCAGGGCAGGCTTGAGTGATTGCATTTAAGGTTTTTTCAGTGGTGATGGTGCAGCTTTTAGGTTGGATTCTTGATATTCAGCTATCAGAGGGGTAAAGCGAATCCCCCCTGGCACCAGCACAGAGCCGTAATGCACTGTCTTCCTCTCCCCAGGTGAACGGCAGTGATGGGATGTTCAAATATGAGGAGATCGTCTTGGAAAGGGTAAGTGCTCTTTACTCACCCACCAGCAGTTTTTGCTGCCTCTTCCCACTCACCCTCCTACTGGTGCAACTGTCACCCCCCTGAGTCCCCGCGCCAGTTGCTGGGGAGAGGTTGGTCTCTGCTCCTTGCTCTCGACAGGGGCTTTCAGGGGTGTTGCGCTTGCCTTCCCCCCACGGCCCCCACGGCACAGGGAGAGGTGGGCTTGCTCCTCCCCACCACAGACCCCTCCAGAAGGGAGGGAGGAGGACTTCTCCCTCGCCTCCCTCATTCACACCCTCGCCCCCACAAACCTGCCAGCATGGAGCCAGCAGGGAGGTTCTTTGTCACTTGCCTTTGCCAGAAAATAGAGGTGCAGGGAACTCTGCTCATGCAGGTGTGCAGGCAGGCGCACCCCAGAGCCGGGCACAGGGGACAGATGCCTCCCTGCCACCGGGCTCCCCGTCGTTCTGGGGCACACAGCCCAGGGATGCTAAGTTGTAAGGTCAGGTTTTCTAGTAAACTGGAGCACAATGGGGAGTTTCTGCCAGAGCATTTTCTCGTCTGTTGGCAACACAGAGGCGGTGGCGTGCAACACACTGGCTGTGGCTAAAATTAGCTCCTTCCATAGATGGGGTTTATCCAGGGGCAAGCTGGCACCACACAGGGCAGGGAGGGCTTTCCTCTGGCATCCAGGGATCAGCAGGGATGAAGAGGGAGTGGGAAAAGCTGGCCCAAGGTTTGCTCTGAGAGGTGGGCACAGCCCTGCCAAGTGGGGACAGCGGGGATGAGAGGCTGCCCACCACGCTCTGTGGCATGCCTTGCCTCCTCCTTGCTGCCACGCCGGGCAGCTCGGCCACGACGCGTGGCCAGCGTCGCAGGGGAAGACGCATCACTCGTTATTCTCTTCCTGCCTGCTTTTAGTCATCTCCCTCCTCCCCTTGGCTCTGCATCACACAGGTGGGTGGACGGAAGGTTATCTGGGGCTGCCGCCTCACCCACCGCTTCCCCGACGTGCCTGACGAAACCAGCCCAGGGGATCCTTCCTTTTTGCGCTGAGTGCTTCTTGCTCCAGGCCCGAATTGGAGGCAGAAGCCTTGTTTTCAGGGATTCTTCAGAGCATCCTCTCTCCTCAGCCCACAGCAGGAGCAGGGAGGGAGCTGGCAGGGTTGAATGGAGAGGCAGCACTCATTGCTGCCCCCACTTCAAAGCCCCAGGCAGCAATTCCCTCACTGCAGCGAGAAACCATGAGGGAATTTCAATGCTTAGCAGCCAGGACCAGCATGGACCATTTCCAGGTCCTTCCTCTTCACCTGATGCCCAGTGAGATCCAGCAGCCCCATCTTACTGCCATAGAAGCACCCTGGTGCTTGCGGGTGAGGCTGTCCCCTTCCTGGGGCATTTGGCTGCAAAAGAGTGTACCCCAAAATTGCTTGTCTGTCACTGTTATTAATCCTTGTCCTTGTTGTAAAGACAAGGGCAAATGCAGCAGCATTTTGGGGGCAATAATTGAGGAAACACTGTCCACAGAGGGACATGGGTTTGGGTTTACCCACCATACATGTGTTGGCAGCAGGAGCTGCCCCCATGTCTACATCAAATCCAATACCAGCTAAGAAATCCCTAGAACTCCATTTCAACGTTTATCAAAATGAAAATAAACGCCTCCTCGATTGTCTCCAGGTTTTGTAGCTAGCAGCCTCCATAGACAGGCACAGTGAATGGCTGGAGACCATTTTGCACAGTCTCACTTGCCTTATCGGGGCCAGGCTGGGTCTGTAGTGACAGAAAACAGCTTTTTTAATCTGGGAACAGGGTAATCGGAATCCAGGTTAGAGGAAGGAGAGCGGCCTCAGGCCTTTCACTGCTGAGTGCCTCCTTGTCACTGCCTGTCAAATCCCAGCCGGCAGGAGACATCTGGGAGCGCTTGTAGTGAGAGGCAATGGTGGCTCCTGGAGTCACCATGTGCTCCGTCACGAGTGGTGTAAAGTCAGAGCAGAGACCTCTGCGTCCCTGCAAGAGCTGATGCTGAGCCCAAATTGCTGAGGACAAGCGCAAACCCCAGCCAGCTGCTGGTGCTAGATGATCCCGCAGAGCTTGAGCTCTGGTGTGACCCTCCTGGCCACAGGACCCCCAGAAAGGCAGAGCCCCCCATTGCCCCATGCTGAGCACTGGGGCTGTGGGCAGCCGGGAGAGCGCTTGACCTGAGCCTGTTTGTGTTGGAGAGAGGCAGGCACAGTAGGATGTGACTAAGTGTCAGCTCTTCCGCATGAGAAAACAAGGCAACGAGCCATCTGATTTTCAAGGCAGAGCAGAAAAAGCAGGAATTGTCCACTTGCATCAAGCATGGAGCTGGGAGCGGCACCTGTGAGTGTGTCACTAATGGGGATCCTGCAAGTGGGAGAGGCAGCGCAGGGCCATGGCTGCTTGTCCTGGGATGCTGCTGGGACGGGGCTGGAGACAGAGCACGGCCCCTGCATTCTGCCTGGGCAAACTTCAGCAACTGAAGCTCAACTGATGCTCCAAGAGTGTCCAGGAAGAAAAGGAGGCAGAACTGGAGACCCCACGCCATCCTGACAGCCCTCTCCACCCTATCCTGCACATTTTGGCATCAGCACTGCTGCTCCCTGGGTTGGCTTCATGCCAGGGCTGCATCCCAGGGTGTGGGGGGCAGGGGTGTGATGCTGGTGACTGGCACAAACCCTGTTGCTCCGTGAGGGTTGCAGCATCAGTGTCTCCTCTTGTGGAGCAGTCGGCAAGGGGAGGTTTTCTCCGCCAAGGACCACCCCCTCTTCCCCCAGCTCACTGCCTGCCTCAGAGTCTCTCAGCGGAGATGCGGTGGTGAGGGAGGTCCTTGGCGGCTCCTACTCTCCCGTTCCATCTGTTTGGTTCTCCGCGCTGCGCCGAGTGCCTCGGCTGATGAGCGCTGGCCTCCCCTCCGGCCGCGCATCCCTCTGCCCCCTGAGCTGGGTACCCTGGGGCGTGACAGATGCTGTAAGGGCTCCTGTGCCCCGGCCAGCTGCAGCTTGAGGGGAACAGCTTCAGGAGGGCCAGCAGCAAACGGTTGCCCGCCGGGTGAAAGACACGGTGTTTGATTTCCCACAGGGTAACTCCGGCCTCGGCTTTAGCATAGCGGGAGGAATCGACAACCCCCATGTTCCAGATGACCCAGGTATCTTCATAACCAAAATCATCCCTGGGGGAGCAGCAGCCATGGACGGCCGTCTGGGGTGAGTACAGGGCCAGGGGAACTGTCCCATCAGTGTCACCCACCATCTCCCCAGGGACCTTCTAGGCAGCTGCTGCCCCCCTCCCCTGTCATGGTCCCTAGCACCTTCTGCTCCCTTCCGCACTGTGGCTCCCATCCTTCCCTGTGTGGCTTGGGGCAGGATCCAGCCTTTCCCCTCGTCTCCCATCTCCACCAGGGTCACACCATGGGGACCAGCCCCACTGCCTCTCCCTTTGGAGAGGACCCCACTCTCACCCTGGCAGGGCAGGATCTGGCCATCCTGAGCAGCTCTCCTCCACACGAGAGTCTGTGCAGCCAGAGGGGGGTGGCATGGGCTGGCAGTTCCCCAGGGGATCTTTAGGGTTACTCTGTGCCTGCAGGGTGAATGACTGTGTGCTGCGGGTGAACGACGTGGATGTCTCCGAGGTGGTGCACAGCAAAGCCGTGGAGGCCCTGAAGGAAGCGGGCCCTGTGGTGCGGCTTGTGGTGCGCCGCCGGCAGCCCCCGCCAGAGACCATCATGGAGGTCAACCTGATGAAGGGCCCCAAAGGTGAACCCCTCACTCTGTCCACAGGACAAGGGTGCCCCATTGTCCTGTGGGATGGTGTGGGGTGACCCCTTGGTGTGGGATGCCGCAGGGTGCAAGGCAGGAGTTGGCACCGCCACGGTACAGGAGGCTGCAGGGTGGCCCAGCAGTGCAGGATGCTATGGCGCACGGGGTGTGGGACGGCCCCACAGTGCAGTGTGCAGTGGCTGTGCTGTCCCCGCGCAGCAGCAGAGTGGCCCATCGTCTGCCGGGTTTGGGGCAGGGTGGGAGCCCAGTGAGGCAGTGGGGCTGTGGGGCCAGCCCAGGGCTCTGTCCATCTGTCCCTCACCCCTCACCTCTTTCTCCCCCTCAGGCCTGGGGTTCAGCATTGCAGGGGGCATTGGGAACCAGCACATCCCCGGGGACAACAGCATCTACATCACCAAGATCATCGAGGGAGGTGCTGCCCAGAAGGACGGGCGCCTGCAGATCGGGGACCGGCTGCTCGCGGTAAGCCCCGTGCCCGCAGCCAGCTGCAGTGCAAAGCCGGGCAGCCTCCGCCATGCCCCAGTGCCCATCCTGAACCCCAGCACCCCCCCGCCAGCAGCCCCGCACCTCTTCCCTGGGGTCCCCACTGGGACGGTGGTCTGGTAGGGGCAGGCGCAGCACCAGCTGTAGGCAGGAGGGTCAAACCCACGGAGGTGGGACCCTGTCTCCAAAGCTACTATGGCACCTGCCCTGTGAGAAACTGCTCCACTCCCGCAGGGCTGCATTGCCCCCACCTCCTGCCTGCCCTCCTGCCTGCCCTCCTGCCCACAGCCATGTCACGCAGCCCCTTCCCTCCGGCAGGTGAATAACACGAACCTGCAGGACGTGCGGCACGAGGAGGCGGTGGCCGCCCTGAAGAACACCTCTGACATGGTGTACCTGAAAGTGGCCAAGCCCGGCAACATCCACCTCAACGACATGTACGCGCCCCCCGACTACGCCAGCAGTACGTACGCCTCCGGCCGCTGGCGCAGCAGGCCAGGCACCACAGGGCTGGGGGGACGGAGCGTGCTGGGGCGATGGGCGATGCTGGGCTGGTCTCCATGACTGCATTGCAGATGGATTTCTGGTCCTGATGCCCTTCTCCTCCCCTGCAGCCTTCTCAGCCTTGGCTGACAACCACATAAGCCATAACTCCAGTCTGGGCTACCTGGGCAGCGTTGAGAGCAAGCCTGCCTACCCTGTCCCTCCCCAGGTGACTCCATCCCGGTACTCACCCATCCCTCGGCACATGATTGGGGATGAGGACTTCACCAGGTGAGTACCAGGCATGAGCATCCCTAATCCTTGTTCCTTCTCTTTCTCTCTTTCCCTTGCTGGCTGCTTGACTTCATCCCCACGGCTGGCGCAGAACGTCGGCTGAAAGCCCATTTGTGGGTGCATGGTAGAAAGCTTGGGGCCCCTGCACTGAGGTCCATGCTCACCCCCACTGAGACCAGCTCTGCTGTGTCGCTCCCTGGCTCGCCACATCCCCCCTTTTCCCATTCCCCCTTCTATTCCTCCCTGAGCCTTACATGTCTGCATTTCAGCTTTGTTCTTTTACTTGTTTTACAATACCTGGAATACAAGGTGTTCCCTGCCCTTACGGTGCCATCCAGTGCCAGCAGTGCCACAGGCTCCCAGGCTGTGAGCCACCTGTCCCCGAGTGGAGCTGTGCTGGGAGTGAGGGGCCGAGGGGGGCACAGTTCTGGGTACAGGTAGAGCTTCTCCTCCCATGTTCCCTGAGCCCAGCATCCCAAACCGCCTGCACCCAGGTGCCATTTCACCGGCTGCCAGCTCCAGGCTTGACAGCCTCCTGCACAGCCCTGGCATGGCCCCCTTTTCCCTGCTAGCATCATCTATGCTGCACGAGCAGGTTTGTTTCCTGAGCCCAGGAAATAAAGAGAAGCACAAAGGAGACATTGCTCTGAGCCTAAATGCGGTGTAAAACTTCTCCAAAGCCTTGTGCTGAGGACAGGAGAGCGAGACCTGGCTGGTCCTGCTCTGCTTACCGGGGCTCACAGCTTTCCCTCTACTTGCAACAGCCCCGGGGCCAGTGCTGAGCCTGCTCTGGGTTTGGTTCCCCCTGGGCCAGGGCTGTAGGGCTCAGGCTGACACTCAGGTTTGGCTCAGTGCTGGCCCCGTGGTTAGGGGCAAGGTCACAGGCTGGTTTTGTTGTTACATTTGCAGTGGAAGGTGCAGTAGCCTCGGCTGCGATTGTCCCATTCCACAGGGCACTGGCAGATGCTGGAGCAGGAGACCCTGACTTGCCATCCAGGGCCAGGGCCACTGTCCTCCTGGAGAGTGGCTACACTCACCTTCATGCGGATTTCTGGCTTCTTGGTGCTCGGCCACAGCCGGGTGCCTCTGTGTACCATGACCTGTGTGGCACTGGCCTCCACCTGTGCCCCATCTCTCCCTCCTGGTCTTGGCACCAACGATGCCAGTTCCTGGTGCTGCATCCTCACTGGGTGTAGCAACTCCTGTGCCGTCAGGGCACTGAGGGATGCTGCCACACGCAGGAGCAGTGCTTTCTGCCATTACATTGCACCCCGGAAGGGACTGAGTCCCAGCGCTCGGAAAACAACCATCTGTCTCTCACCAGGGACCCCGGTCCCACCAGGTTGTCCCTTCCTCCACGCGCTGATGTCCTTATTTGCGGGCCAGAGAGCAGAGCGAGCAGCCCAGCCCAGGCTGGACACGGCCCAGTGGCAGTGGCACGGTGATGGCTCGGCGGTGGCTCGGCGGTGGCCACGATGCAGCACTGGCTGGTGGCCGCTAGAGGATGGTGCTGCCTTGTGGAGGGTCCCGCTGCAGACCGGCTGGTACTGCTTGGCCAGTCCCCAGCCATAGCCCCCTGCTCCCCAACAGATCTGCAGCCAGCAGTGGGCTCAGCACCTCCCTCATCTATCGCAGCACTGAAAACCTCATGTGCATCACTGACCTTCCCAGGACAGCTTTATCGCTGCGGATGAAGGTGGTGTTGGTTTGTGCATCACCAAGATTGCACAGTAGGACCCATGGGGTCCAAATGCATCTTACTGGTGTGGAGAAAGGCAGTGACTCCCCTGAAAAAGCAGCTGTCTCCCATGAGACTTCTGCCAGCCATTCACCAGGAGAAGCAAAGAACCGGGCCTGGATGATACAGTATCAAGCCTCTTCCCCTCTCACCGGCACAAGTGCTGCTGCAGATGTGGACGTGGACATAGTGACCCTCATGTCCTGCAGTGCCCAGGGCCAAGGAACAGAGCATCTGTTTTCCCGTGAGCTCCACCACTACAACACAGACCTGGTACAGCCCCACCGGATCCCCCCAGTCACTCTGTGCTGAAGTCCCAGTGTTAAAGCTGCAATGTCTGACATGGGATCTGCCTGCAGGATCCATGTCCTGCCTCCTGGGATGAGAAAGGAAGCAGAGAGCACGTCATGACTGAGCCTGGAGATGTACCTGTCCAGCGCTTTATTTCCTCTCCTTGGTTCCTGTAGTGTCTTTCTACCTTTCACCAAACTGTCTGATCCTCGTGGGTGCTGAGGATGCTTCCCCCTGGGCTGAGTTGCAGTGGTGGTTCCTGCACTTTGCTTGGGCAGCAGCAAAATCCAAGACGGAGAGCAAGTTCATCAGCTGGTTGGAGGCCAGGTTTGCAGACCCAGAAATCTGACCTGTTTCTTCCCCTGGGAAAGCTCTAGCCCCAGTATAGCTTTGCTGCAGAGGGACTGATGGCTGCAGCCCTCTCTGTTCCCTCACAGCCAGCCCTGAGCCAAGCCCTGGTGGCATCCCAAGGACTTGGAGTTGAGCCTGTTTTGACCCAAATGGCATTTCCATGGTGTTTCCCTGGTGTCTTCTTGCCTTACTGCATCCCAGCCCCATGCTATGGTCCAGCTGAGTCTTGAGCCCTGCTTATCTCAGAGGCCACAGGGATAAAGCAGGTATTTTCTGAAGGTCACAAGGTAGATTCAGCCTCTGCCCCATCAGAAATGCATAGCTGGAGTTACAGCTCTGCTGTACCTCTGCGTCTGAAGGCAAGGGGCTGCGGCAATGCATGGCGTAGAGCTGCAGCCACAGGGAGCCAGGCTGAGAATTTGCCCTCGCTTGGCTGCTCCCCCCAGTCAGGGCTGTGCTGTCTGTGCCTACAGGGGCAGGAAGGAGTTAAGTCTGTAGGGTCGAGCAGAGTGAAGGCTGGATCCTTTCTGTGCTTCCCTAAAAACCCCTGTGTGTGGGTCAGGGAAGCCTTGGGCCCTGCAGCCGGTGAGAGGCAGCCAGGCAGTACAGGGTGGCTGTGGCATGGAGCCTTCAGTGCATTCCCACCCCTCGCACCTCCTGGCCGGTACCACCAGCAGAGCCTGCCATACTGCAGTGTTCACTGTCAGTGTCTCATCATTCATGTCCTACAGTGGACAGCCATCCCTGTCCCCTTCAAGGCAGCAGTGAAGCCACAGAAGCAAGTGTGACCAAAGATAGAGGACTGGGATGCTGTTGTGCCTGGTGGGAGGCACAGGGACAGGGACAGGAGTGGCTGGGAGAGCTTAGACAGTCGGGCTGTGCTGAGCCCGAGGTCCTGGACAGGGCAGGAGCCCACCAAGACCTTCTTGCAAGGTGTCCTGCACTTCTGTCTGTCTCCTGCTCCTATTGTTCCTTATAAGGTGGTTGCCTGGAGCTAAATGACATTTAGCCCATCAGGACTCCCCCCACGGGGAAGGATGGGGGGAGACTTTTCCTGGGGTGCTGGTGTGGGTTGCTGGAAGTAAATCCTGCCACCAGCACCCATGAAAGCACCAAAACCTTTCCTTATCTGCCCAGGTGACAGCAGTGATGCTCCAGCCTGTCCTGCGGGGCTGAAAAAGAAGTTTTCTTGCAAGAGTGGCCTGGGAGTGTGCTGCCAGGCTACAGGGCTTTGTGCTGTCTGCTCAGCCAAACTTTATTCCCCTGGGACACTGCTCCGCTTGTGCTGCCTGAGCCCTGTTCCTTTCTCGGCTGTTGGCGGCAGTCAAGGGGGGCCAGCTGGGCCAGCCCCCCTGGTGCCCCAGGGTCCCCTTAGCACAAGTCTGCCACCATTTTAGGGTCCACTGTGGGTGCCCTCAGCCAGTGCCATACCTGGAGCTCCAGCATCTCTCCTACTGCATCCCAGAGGTCTCCCTCTGCTCCCCAGCAGGTGCAGGGTTCTTCAGGCTGCTGAAGTCACCGGCCTGTCCTCGGTCCTTGTGGTACCCACCAGAGCTCCTGGGATCCCGGTGGTCACCCCAGCAGATGCACTGATGGTCCCCAGTGTCGTGTTGGCTGACAATCACTGCCAACCTGTGCTGGTTGTCTGGCATCATTTATTCCTTCTTATTTTAATCCAGCACTTGAGCTGGGAGCTGCCATTGCTTCCATCGGACTTGGGATTTTTTTCCCAGATGAAAATTGGCACGGGATTTTTGCAAGGCCAGGCAGTTTTTCTGCCTTTGCTTGCCTATTGTTTGAGCTGCAAAAGGACTGTCACTGAAAAAATTGAGGACTTCTGTTGAGCAGCACACAGCCTGTGGCACGGGGGTGTGAGGAGTTGCAGGCACGTTTGCTGTGCTGCACGGGTGCAGAGGGGCTCAATCCACCCCCGGCACGGCTGCACCATCCCCAGTGCCCAGGCTGGCAGTACCCAACGTCACCTCACAGTCCAATATTTCCATGTGTGATTTCGCAGCAGATGCTCTGTCTCTGTCCATGCTGTGTCTCATGTCGCTCGTGCAACTGCCTGCACCTCTAACAGTTCATCCTCCTCCTTGGTGCCCAGGGCTGAGTCACACCGGGTTGCACCTGGGGGTGACTCCAGCCCTGCCGGTGTGCCGGGAAGCCCGGGCACAGCCGATCCTGGCCCCAGCTTCGCTGCTGCTCACCCTAATGTCTCCCTGTCCCCTGTCTGCCCTTCCAGGGAGCCCCGGAAAATTATCCTGCACAAAGGCTCCACTGGCCTGGGCTTCAACATTGTTGGAGGGGAAGATGGTGAGGGGATCTTTGTGTCCTTCATCCTGGCTGGAGGCCCTGCCGACCTCAGCGGGGAGCTGCGGAGGGGAGACCGGATCCTCTCGGTGGGTTGGGGGGGCTGCCCGCTGCTGCTGTACCCCTGTCCCCTGCCACCCAGGGCAGTTCAGCAGGGCCCGGGTCCAGCCCTGGTGCGGAAGCGGCCTCTGGGCGCAGAGCAGCGGCCTCCCCGGGCTGTGCCCGGCGGGGGGGGCCTGGCCGGCCGGCGGGGGTACCCCCAGTGCGGGTCCGGGGGTGGGTACCGGAGGTGCCTGTACTGGGGATGCCGGTACCAGGCGTGGTCCTGGGGGGCACAGGGGCTGGGTGATGAGGCAGTGAGAGTGCGGGTACCGGTACGGGGGTGGGAGGCAGCGGTGCCGAGGGCCGGGGCGCGGGGCAGACCCGGTCGGACCGAGCCTCGGTCGGTCCGGTCCAGCGGAGCCGCTCTCTCCGTCAGGTGAACGGCGTGAACCTTCGCAACGCCACCCACGAGCAGGCGGCGGCGGCGCTGAAGCGGGCGGGGCAGACGGTGACCATCATCGCGCAGTACCGGCCCGAAGGTACGGCACTGGCACCGGCAGCGGCACCGGGGCGGGGCGGGGCGGAGCGTCGCATGGAGATGAAGGGGGCGGGGA
>JAVJGJ010000034.1:13464883-13478651 GCA_035590215.1 Microhierax caerulescens | reverse complement strand
GGGACAGGCGGTCATTGCCTCTCCTGGCACTTACTTGCTCTGTGCTGGGGGGGCATGGCTCGGGGGCAGCTCCTGCCTGCAGTGACCAGCTCTCTCCCCACAGAGTACAGCCGCTTCGAGTCAAAGATCCACGACCTGAGAGAGCAGATGATGAACAGCAGCATGAGCTCTGGCTCCGGCTCGCTCCGGACAAGTGAGAAGAGATCTCTCTATGTCCGGTAAGGCTCAGCCCCCGCTGCCTGCCCCCTTGCCCCAGGCAGCCAGAGGTGGGTGGGGTGGGTATATCCCCGCAGGGTGGGATGGTTCAGCCTGGTGCACATACCTCTGCGAACAGGTGCTTTGGAGGCCAGGGAAGCGAGTGTGATAGATGCATCATGAAGCCTAGAGGGTGCAGCAGGGAGAGTGGTACTTCTGCAGTAGTTCACCGGGGATAGATGCTCTGTGCTCCTTTTCCGAGGGCTGCTTTGCTTTGGAAAGCACTGGTGTCTGTACAGAGCCCTGGGCAGCTGCTGGCCAGGCCAACCCACTGGGGACCACTGGGAAACAGGGAAATGCCAGGCATCCAGTGCCACTTCTTCTCAGGGCAGCATTCAGGGTGCTCTCCTCAAACCACTCCCTGCTAACAGGCTTTTCCTTGTCTCCTCCCACCAGTCCTGCAGCAGGATCTGGCTGGAGGGAAGATGAGCTCTTTGGAGGATTATTGCTCTGAGCCGTCCTATGTGCTCTTGGTCCGGAGCCAGGCACAGGGCAGGCAGGGGTTAAGCAGCCATGCAGCAATAGCTGCTGCTAGTCCTGTGTGCCAGGGCAGCCCCTCCCCACTGCCTGCCTCCTGCCCCCTCCTGCCCACCGAAGCACGAGCTGGGTGACAGCTAATGAGTAATTTTAACTTGGTAATTAAAATAATCCTGTAAATCCTCATCAAGCACAGCTTGTTGCAGGTGGGAGCTGGCAGGAGCAGGGGATGCTTCTTCCCTGTGGGAAGGATGACAATGGCTGAGGGTGATGCAGCTTCAACCTGCATCTCCCACTGCATTGTTGCACCATGCAGAGGGGCTTCAGGCTGTTGCCAGACCTGGTGCAAGCCCAGCTTGGCCAGAGCGGAGAGAGCTGCAGCTCTGGGTTCCTGCAGTTCACACCTTCCCGTTAGGCTCTGCAGGCATCTTGCATGATTTAGGATCTCAGTGCTGTGTTGAATAAACATCTTGCTAGTCCTGCCCTTGCTCCCCTGCTGTCCCACGACCACCTTCACAGGTCAAGCAGGGTTCAACCTGGGTCCAGCTTGAGTTGAGCCTGTGAGTCTCCTGATCCCTGGACAGGTGCTGTGTGTATCGGGGTACGCCCGTGAGCCAGAGACCTCCCTGCTGCCTTTGGGCTGCTTGTAGCATCTTACGTCTTGGTGCATGCCTCCGCTTGGCTTTGGTGGCCTCTGCAGCAGTGTCCCCTCATACGCACCCAGGTGGCTTCAGGTGGTCGCTGGGCAGCACCTTGCTGAGCGGGTGATCCCAGAGTCAAGCTTTCTCCAGCGTTGCCTTTCCCAGCGCTCCCCGGTTCGGCAGCCGCACACGCCGCAAATGTGTCTGCACGAGCCACCGTGTGCCTGTGCACCAGCCCTCCTGGGCGCGGTAGTTTCGAGCACAGTTTACCCGAAACCAGCTGAGCTGCTGCGCTGCCGACAGGACATCAATTACAGGACTTGCTTGAGTCAGCGCGGTGAGGCTGCATTGCGCCCCGTGTGCCATCGGCGGGGCCGGGGCCAGGCACCGGGTGCCTGCCGGGGCCGACCGGGGCATGCCAGCCCTCACCGTGTGTTTTGGAGCTGCAGCTGCACAGCACGGGCAGGGGCAAGGCGGATTCACATGCTGCCTGCCTGCGCTGCCTGCCTGCACTGCAGCAGGGCAGAGTCTGCCGGTGCCGGGGCTGTGCCGCATGGGGCCGGGGGTCAGGCGGGCACCGTGCCTGGGCACCGGGAGGAGGCCACGGGAGCCCCTGGCACCGCTCCCCTGCCCTCCAGCCAAACCATCTGCTCTCTTGGCTGCTCCTGCGGCATGCTGTGAGCTGGCCCGGGCAGAGCGGAGCGATCGCGCTGCTGTCTGGCCCCTGCACCCTGTGCACCCCGGGGAGCACCCAGCCACGGTGGGTCCTGGGTGCCGACACGGCCAGGGGCTGGTCTCCAGGAGCATCGTGCCTTGGGGAAGCAAATGTCTCGTGCATCAGCTCCGCAGGTGTCCAGCCCTTGTGCAAATCTTGCTGCGCCTGCCCTGGGATGCCAGTGGACGCTGTGGGAGGAGGCAGGGAGCCACGGGGCCAGCGCCGCTCTGCAGGGCAGGGTGCGGGGGTGTGGGCAGGGCACCCCGCAGCAGCCCGCCTCTGTTCGGGAACCGGGGTGCGGGGTGTGGGCAGGGCACCCCGCAGCAGCCTGCCTCTGTTCGGGAACCGGCCTGACCAGTTCTTGGCTCCGTGCTTTGCTCCGGATGGTGCTGGTATCGCAGGGGCTTGCCGGCCATGCGCAGCCTTGTATCTTGGCCAGGAGCTGCCAGTGAGGGTTGGTTACCTCCAGCGAAAGTGCCCTGTTGTGCTTTGCTGCCAGCTCCAGTGTGCCACGCCTGGGTGCAGAGGGACCAAGCACCAGAGCTGCCCCAGCCCTGAGCAAGCTGGGAAAGGGGAAGCACCCTGGTAGCTGGATGTGCCTGGATGAATAGGGCTGCGTTGGGTCTCATCCCAAAGAGCCCTCCCCGAGCCACAGGACAACCCCTCTTCTCCTCCCCATTCGAGACTGGCTGCCTTGACCCAGTCCCAAGTGACCTGAAAGGTTTATTGCCTGGTGCTCTCCTGGCAGCACTGGAGCAGGAATCTGGCTGAAGAAATGCCTTCCCAGCTCTGCTGCTCCATGGGAACCTGCTGCAGGGTCCCTCAGCCTTCCCACCTGCACCATGCGCTCCCCTTAGGAGACCCTGCAGTGGAAGGGGAGGTGCTGAGCAGGTCAGACGGTGTCCCTCCTGGCTGAGGGAAGCTTGTTAGTGCCAGGATTAAATCAGCAGTGAGCCACTGTTTGTGGTGCTTGGGCTCGTGTTGGGCTAGGGGGTGAGCAGGGCCAATGTCAAAAGGAGTGAACACAGGGGTTGTGCTGGTGACCTTGGTTTGGTTTGTTGCAAAGTGGATATATCAAAGCAGACGCTGTTTGAGATATGACAACAGTAGAATGACTTGCCTGTGAACGTGAAACCACGAAGAGCAGCTTGTGGGTATGGGCTGCAGTGCTGCATGCAATAAAGTGTGTGCAGGAAGGGTATTGGTTTAAATCTAGTTTTAAAAAAAGAATTTAAAAATATTTTCTGTAACCGGTTAGTTTAATATTGAAGATGATTTTGAACTAAATGAACTGTTCTCAGGGAAGGTGTTTAGGAGTCTGAAAAGGATCAGTTGTGAAAGCAGAGACATATGCCCTCAGATGCATTCCTAACTTGCAGGCTCTGAACTAACGTCCCCCTGTACATCAAAAACGTGCTCAAAGCACCCCGCGGTCTCAGCCTGTGCAACCACCCACCAGCAGTGGGGTCTGATGTTCCCCATCCCACTCCTTGGTCCCACAGCCACTGGGAAGTGATGGTGGGGAGCAGCCCCGCACCACAGCTCCCTGCTGCCCTCCTGCACGCTGCTGCTTTCTTGAGCCTGCGTGAGCTTCGCCTGCTCGCTAACCGCAGCCACCTGCAATGTGTCTCATCCGCGTGGCTCTCACAGCTTAGGGTTGACAGTGAGTGGGTTTGGTCCAGCACTGTTATTCCCATGTTGCCTGCTCCAGGACTTGTGCTGAGCCCACCAGCAGGAGGGGTGTGCTGGTGACTTCAGCAGGGGACTTCCCCAAACTTTGGGCTTAAGTCCTTTAAGGTATGAAGGTGGCAGTGCTGCTGCCCTCACTGCCTGGCCGTGCTCAGGGAAGGCATCGCTCCTCTCTCTGCTCCTCTGCAGAGCCCTGTTTGACTACGACCGGACCCGGGACAGTTGCTTGCCCAGTCAGGGGCTCAGCTTCTCCTATGGGGACATCCTGCATGTCATCAACGCCTCCGATGATGAGTGGTGGCAAGCCAGGCTTGTCACACCCCATGGCGAGAGCGAGCAGATTGGGGTCATCCCCAGCAAGAAAAGGTGAGTGTCCGTCAGCAGGAGTTGTCATGTGTGATAACTCCCGAAGCTCCCCAGCCTCTGTGAGCCCTGCAGCCCTTGGGGGGTCTGCTCAGGGTGGAATCTCCTCGTGGTCCCCAGCCCACCTGCCCCTCTGTGGCCGTGCAGTACGAAGGGCACTCTGGTTGCAAGCTGGGGCTGTGTGCAGGTCTCCCTGGGGAGATGTTCCCCAAAGCTGGGTGAGCCTGCAGGTGAGGAGGGGAGTGCTCAGCCCCCTCTGTGATCCCCGTGGGGATGAATAGCTGGTGTTAGCCAGTCTGGGGCTTCAAGTGAGAGCAGAGTCACAGCAATGACTGCAAGCTGCTCCTTGTGTCCTCTGACAACCTGCCCAGCTGTGTGAGCCCAGGTCCCCTGAGATTAGAAGTTGCAGGGAGCAGAGGACCAGGCTGCCACTGCTTTCAGGTCTACAGAATGAGCCCCACCTCTGTTCTCCATCCCCCCCCTCCTGGGAAGGCTGACTTGTCCCCCTTGCTGCTCCTGTAGGTGCTGGCCTTGGCCAGACCTCAGGCGGGCAGTCCCACATCTGTCCCTCTCGGGGAACAAGCTGCCCTTTGCCAACGAGACCACCACCCAGGGGTGCATGGAGCCACCTGGGGGCCAAGCGGGTGGTACAGAGGGCACATGCACAGGTCTAGTAGCTCTTTTTCCCCTTTAACTTCTGATCAGGGTGGAAAAGAAGGAGAGAGCGCGGTTGAAAACAGTGAAGTTCCACGCCAGGACTGGCATGATTGAGTCCAACAGGGTAAGTGCCAAGCTGGGGCTCAGCAGGGCACCCGGAGCCCATAGCTAGCAGGGGCAGGATGAGTCCCAGCAGCCAGAGCTCCCAGTGCGAGGCAGCTGGAGCATCCCAAAGCAAAGAGCAGTGTGTCTGTATCTGGTCCAGGCCCGCATCTGCTCAGCAGGAATCCCCTGTGACTGTGCAGGAGGTGAGCAGAGGAGCCTGGGATGGTGTGAAAGGTCTGGGGAAGGACCCCAGGTTGGAGTGGTGCGGGAGCAGAGCCTGTCCCATCATGGCCTGTGGCTGGGAGCTGACTGCAGGCAGCTCATGCAGGTGAAGATAGCTGCCCTCACCCCTCGTGCGGAGCGCTTAGCAAGCGGACAAGGAAGGGAGAATGGCCTGGCTACCCCTGCAGAGCTGCTGATTGCCCTGTCAGCTTCCTGGCATCCCTACCACATGTTTTTCTCCACGCTTAATTTTTTTCCTGCATTACAATTTTCATGTAATCTCCATGATTTCATTTGAGGGTAACTGCCCTGACACAGCTCCTCATTGTCTCTTCACTTTAATTTTTCCCACATGCGTTAAAAACCATTGTTTTTTCTGTCCTCCCTTCCATCTCCATGTTCTTCAGTCGATCAAAACGAAACGTAAAAAGAGTTTCCGCCTCTCTCGAAAGTTTCCATTTTACAAGAGCAAAGAGAACCTGGCCCAGGAGAGCAGCGGACAGGAACGTAAGTAGCAGCTGGCCAGAGAGGGCAAGTGTGTGACCTTCAGGTCCCCTGCCCTGCGGGGACAGGTTCGGCACGTTTCCATAGGCAGGGGTCCTGGCATCTGCCCGTGCTCGGGTCTGTGCTCCACAGTCATGCCAGCAGCTAGGAGAAACCGGAGCTTGAAACAAAAGCAACGGTTACGGGCTGGCACTCTCTTTCTCTCTCTCGTGTTCAATGTCTTCATCCTTTCATCCAACTTTACACCCACCTGACCCCTGCTCTCCCCATTCTGCTGCGGGCTCTGCTCCCTCCCTCCACCTGCCAAGGGCTACTCCCCTTCAAGCCAGGGGCTGGCCACCTCCTGCAGAGCTTCTCCTGTCCATCTCAGGTCTAAGGGGCTGGGGGGGTCCCAGCTGAGCTCCCCATCTGCCCTAGGAGTGACTTGCAGCTACGTATTCCCATATGAGAGCCCTTCCCTTGGGTTAAACCCCGTGGGCACTGGGGAGCCGTGCCCTCGCTGGTGGAGGGGCTGCTCGCCTGCAACTTGGGCACATCTTTGGTAGCTGGTTGCTGACACTGGGGGGTCCCCAGCTCTCACCTGGCAGCACTGTAGCTGGCTGCAGACACGGGGGGGTCCCCAGCTCTCATCTGGCAGCACCGTGGGGCTCCCAGTGAAGGCAGGGTGTTCAGCTTCTTGCCCCAAATCCTGAGGAGGGCAGCACTGGAGAGAGTTGCTGAACCCAGCTCCTCTTCCTCCCAGGTGCTAAAGTGCATCCACTCCTTCAGCAGACGTTCTCCCACCTTGGGGAAGAGGGTGTGGGCAGGCAGAGCAGTGTCTTTGCCCTGGTGCCAGCACAGCAAGCACGTTCCCTCCCCTCTCGTAGCTCTCCTGGGCATGATGCAGAGGCAGGAGGTTGATGCCAGGCTGCTCCTGGGGCTGCCTATATCCCTCTGCTGCCCGTGCCAGGCTCCGCCAGCTTCCCGTGAGCTTAGCAGCCAGCACGAGCCCCTGGCCTGCGGTGAAGGTGAAGTCTGTGTGTCTGGGTATCTCTCTTAGTGCCTGGATGTGGCTGGGCTCTGCTGGAGCTGGGCGCTCAGTGGGGCGCTGCTTTCAGCCAGTCCTGCAGTGCAGCGATGTCCAGCACGGGGATGGGGCAGGCAACGCTCTTCAGCAGCCCGTGTCACAGACCCGCAGCCAGCTCCCTCCCTGTGCTCTGCTGCTGTCCATCCCAGCTTGCAGTGTGTGTGTGGGGTCCTTTCCCCCACGTTTCCACAGCCCGTGCAGGCAGCTAACACAAGCAGGGGTGGAAGAACGTGCCCCCCTGCCATGCGTTAGAGCACTGGCTGCGCTGTGCCTGCCCCCAGAGCGGCCGGGCTGTTCTAGGGGAGCACAGAGCCGCTGCGCCCTGCCAGTGAACCCCATGGGGCATCACGGAGAAACACCTCGGCCCTGCTTGCTAGCAGCTCGGGGCTGCAACCGCTTGGTGCCAGCAGGTGCTGCCGTGGCCACCCTGCCCTCCCCAGACCCAGGGTGGCCCTCGTGGGGGGGCTCTTTGGCAGAGAGGATGAGCTCGGGAGGGGGGGTCCAGCCGCAGAAGGCAAGATGTTGGCAGCAGGCTGGTGGTGTCAGCGCTGAAAACATTTAACCTCACTTGCAGTTGCAGCTCTGGGCCGTTCTGCACTCCTGTCACTAATGCTGGTCTGGCTCTGTCTCCCCCATCCCTCTGACTCCCCTCTCCTGCGCTCTCTTCTCTCCCCCTCTTCCCCCTTCTCGCTGTCTTGTGAAATCAGGACTTCCCTGGGTTAAGTGACGATTATTATGGAGCAAAGAACCTGAGTAAGTCTAATTTTGATGCACATCGTTCACTTTCCGTCGCTGGCATGCCTGGTGGTGCCTGGGGAGTGGCCGGGCTCTGGTCGGGGCAGCTGCGCTTCTCTGGGTGCAGGGAAGGAGCCCCGCGGGTGCTGCTCTCCGCCGGGACGCGCCACATCTGCGCCACATCTGCCGGCGAGGCTGCTGGGCTCGAGGAGGTGCCGCTGCTGCACGCGGGAGGGGACGGGGCAGTTTGCTTGGGGATGTTGGCCGTGCCCTAGGTGTGCCCAGCTGAGGGCTGCCTGCCACACCGGGGGTGAGCTGTACCTCCTCATCCTCCCCTTCCTCCTGCTCCTGGCTGGGCTGGCTGCTGGTTTAGCTCTCGGAGACTTGAAGCCACTGCCAGTGCAGGTGGGAGGTGGCCGTGACCATGACAGGTCTGTTCTGAGTGGGGCAAGTGATGGCGTTTTTGAAGTGTTGCCACCTTCTTCTGGGGCACCGCACACCCAGAGCTGCAAAACAACCATGGTGGGAGCCTCTCAGCCCTCCCAGCTGGGTGTGAGTCCCCTGCCGAGCTCTGCAACCCCCATGACTGGTACAGAGCCCGACTGGGGGCAGGCAGCGGCCAGCAAGCCTCGGTGGGGCAGTTGCAGCACTGGGATCAGCCTGAGCAAGCAAAGCCCCAAACTCTGTCCCATCCTGTCACTGTCTTGTCTCTGTGAGCCCCAACCCCGTCCCCAGAGGTAGTTTCCCCCATGCCAGCGTGGAGCTGTGCCCTCCCCTGCCACCTGTGTGCATGCTGCACCCACTCCCCCCATGGGCACCCTGCCTCAGCCTGGGATGCTCAGCACCTGCACGTGTCTGCCCATGCCTCCCCGGCAGCCCCGTCCTGGCATCCCTGCCTTCTCCCAGAGTAGCTGAGCATCCCTGTGCACTCCCCAGTTTCCCAGCAAAAGGTGAGAGATGCCGCCCTTGCCCATGCAGCGCAGGCTCATCCCAGCGGGTGCTGGGGTGCAGGTTTTTTGGGAGTCTGGTGCTGCCCTGCCTTGGGTCAGTAGTGCTGGGTGACAGCCAAGGTGCCCCATGCCTTCTCCCCCCACCCCGTGCCCTTTCTGAAGGGGGTCTCTCTGGTTGCTTTGCAGAGGGCGTGAAATCAAACACCAGTGACAGCGAGAGCAGTTCCAGTAAGTGTGCATCTTGCCTGCTCTCCTGCCCCTGTGCACGCATGTGTGTGTGTGTGTACGTGCATGTTTTGGCACTTCCATCTTGTCTTGTCCTGGTGGAGGTTCTGTTTGGAGGCTGGTCCTTCCTGCTGGTGATGCCAGAATGCTGCAGCCAGCTTGCCCCCTTGGGGCTGGGGAGAGCAGGGGCTGGGGGCAGGAGCAAACCTGCCTGCTTCCCTGCTCTCTCCTGGCTGCAGGGCTCTGCTCCAAGGCTGGATGGTGGGTTCCCAGTCCATGGTTGTCCCCCATCCTCAGTGCCTGCTGTGGGAAGCAATGGCCAGAGGCTGGGTCTGTAGCATAGGTGGCTCCTGGAGCCCAAGCATGTACAAGAGCACAGGGGTCCAGCTGCAGTGAAAGCTCCCCCTGTCCCCGGCGGGTCTTCTGAATATCTGCAGCACATCTGCCACCCACCCCACAGGGAGGATGGTGTGTCCCAGTGGGCCCCGAGCCTGCAGCAGCAGGGAGGGAAAGAGGAGGCTTGACCTAGACCTGGGACATGAATAATTAACGTGGATCACGGGCTGGTAACCACATGCCCATCATGCTCCACGTCAGCTGGCAGCGTGACAGGGCAGCCTGGAGGTGTCCCCAGAGCTGCAGGAGGCTGGTGGGGGCAGGAGGCAGCCCCTCACTGGTGCAGAGGGGCTGGAAAGCAGCTGCGAGCACTCACCTGCCTCTCCCTGGCTCTGTTGCAGAAGGACAAGAGGACACCATCCTATCGTATGAGCCGGTGACGCGGCAAGAAAGTAAGTCCTGGCGCTGAGCTGCCCTGTGCCTGCTCCAGTGTGGGTACCTGTGAGCCAAGGTGACTGGTACAACCTCCTCCCCTCCTCTGCCGTACCAGTATGACACCCGGTGAACACAAGGGGTGTTTCTTGTCTGTTGGGTGCAGCAGGAGAGCCGGGCATGCGGTCACCTCATGGGGCTTTCCCTGGCCTTGATTGTCCCTTTTTTAATCAACAGAAGACACTTGTGACCTGGTCTGCAAGACCAAGGGAGAGATCCAGAGCTAAAACCGAGCTGGGCTGTAGTCCCAGGCTGAGGACCAGGGTTATACCTCCCTACCTCAGGTGCCTGCTGCAGAGCAACCCCCACCGCAGCCCACAGCGTTTAATCCTGCTGGATGCTCAGTCCCTGCAGACCCTTTTGCAGGCTGAATGATCTCAGCCTTGGTGGTTGCTCCTTGCCAAAAGCTGGATCAAATTCCTGGGCTCCTGTCACTCCCCTGGTTCTGTGGCATCCTCACCAAGCTGTCCCTGTTGTCTGGCTCCTGCCCCAAGCGAGGGAGCAGCTTTGCTGATCTGCAGCCCCAGAGACCCACAGCATCTTCCCCAGGGCTGCACATGGTTTGAGTAAGATGGGAAGATGATGTTGACTGTGACCAGGAGGAGATAAACTGATGGTGGAGGCACCTTTGGGTGCCCATGTGAGCAGGAGCAGCCACTGCCAGCAGGGAGAGGGCGGACTGATGCCAGAAGTGGCAGTAGGGTCAGCTGCCCACGGCATAGGCAGGACCTCAGGCTCTGGCTCTTGTTCACAGTTCACTATGCAAGGCCGGTGATCATCCTGGGGCCAACAAAGGACCGAATTAACGATGACCTCATCTCCGAATTCCCACACAAGTTTGGTTCCTGTGTGCCCCGTAAGTCCCAGCTGGTGCTCAGTGCCCTTGCTGGAGGGTGGGGGAGAGTGGTGGCTCTGCTACTTGCAGGGCTCAGCCCGCAGTGTGGGGAGGGGGCTGGCAGCGTGGGTGGGTTTTCTCCCTCCTGGGAGGTTTGACGTGCATCCCTCCTGGTTTGCTGACGATGCCTGCTCTCCTCCAGACACTACCAGGGCTCGGCGTGAGAACGAGGTGGACGGACAAGACTACCACTTCGTTGTATCCCGCGAACAGATGGAGAAAGATATCCAGGACAACAAGTTCATAGAGGCTGGGCAGTTCAACGACAACCTCTATGGGACCAGCATTCAGTCAGTGCGGGCAGTGGCGGAGAGGGTGAGTGCCAGGTGGCATTCCTGGGACCAGCATCCAGCCCGAACCTGGACGTATCGGCAGTTCCCCTCCTCTCCCCATATTGTTAACAAAGGGCTGTAACCACATTAAACAAGCATGGCACAAGTAGTCTCTCCTCCCTCCGGGGTCCTGCCAAGCCAGTGGCTGCTTTTCTTCGCCACGTTACTCCATCTCAGTGTGGGACCTCCATCATCCAAGCTCCATCCGAAAGCCTGGCACTGGTGACACCAGCCTTGTGCTCAGGAGCTGGCAGGGCAGGGGTGCCCAGCTGCCCTCCTCGGAGCAGCGGCTCCACAAGAGCACTGGACTGTCTTGATGGCTTGTAAATTGTGTCACCAGTTCAATGGTTCGGTCCCTTTGCATTGCTGCTGTCCCACCCTAAGTAGGTGGGAATGTGAAGCCACTGAGAGCTGGCTTCTGTCTCAGGACTGGTCTTGCATCTGTGTGGCTCCTTTCCTCTGTGAGCATCCCTGTATGAACAAGCTGTTTTCTGCACAGAATAGACTGTGTGGGTAGGTCTGATCCCGATTGTCTTCTTTCTAGGGGAAACACTGCATCCTGGATGTCTCTGGCAATGCTATCAAGAGGTTGCAACAAGCACAACTTTATCCCATTGCCATTTTCATCAAACCAAAATCCATTGAAGCTCTCATGTAAGTGCAATACTGTGTTTTGTGCCCCTCCAGGGCGAGCAGCTCTGACACGTCAGGGATTTGTGTGTCTGCTGCCTCTGCTTTTTAGAAAGCAGCAGAGATTGCTGCTGGTGCTGAACTTGTCGCTTGTTAAGGGTGGCTGGGCCCTTTGCTGTCTCTGTGGTGTCCGTCCACATTTAATGCCGTGGTGCATCCCGGGCTCCATGGATTGCTCTGGCTTAAAGCCCTTTGTTCACCCCAAAGAGGATTATCCATGGGAAATCTAAAAATGCTCCCAAATGTGCCTGGTATAACCTGCTCACCTGGGCCCCAAGTCCAGCCAGGAGAGCTGCTGACAGCTTGTAGTAGTGGATCACAGCTGGATGGTTGCTGAGCCAGCACAACCCTGGGGAGCAGAGGGGAGTCCTTCCCTGTATGCCTAAGGGGGAACCTTCTGCTCGTCCTGCTGTTCCTGGCCCTGGGGAGCGCAGGCTGGGAAGGACAAGAGACAAGCTTGCAGCTCTTCCAAGCAGCAGCAGCAGATATTATGTGTGAGGAGATTCAGTAGCTAGAGATGGACTCTCAGAGCAGAAGAGACTCCACTGGCACTGAGGGGACTGGGAAAACCCCTTCTCAAGCCAGAAGCAGTCAAATTGCTTATTTGGGTGTTGTATGAAGGTGAGGGAACCTAGGCAAGGGGGGTGGTGACAAGCTCCAGCGAAGCAGGGAGACTTCTGCAGCGGTCTTGCAAAATCGGAGGATTGTCTGGATTTGAGTCCACATTTGTGGCGAAAGGGGGGTGGCGATGGTGATGGGAAGAACTGTTGGAAGCTGAGATGAAGTGCCAAGGCAGCAGAGAGCGTATGGGGTAGGGTCCTGCCTTTGAGAGCTGGGTCCTGCACGGCTTCCATCCCTGGTGTGCAGAGGCTTCCCAGGCATTCCCTGGCTCCATGGGCTATTTTTAGTTCTGTTCATTGCTAAGAAAAAGAGCTAAGTTTCCATTTTTTTGTACGTGGCAGGGAGATGAACCGGAGACAGACGTATGAACAGGCCAACAAGGTCTTTGACAAAGCCATGAAACTCGAGCAAGAGTTTGGAGAGTATTTTACAGGTGAGTGTCCTGAGCAGGCTTGTATCTGTTTTATTTTATTTTTCTGGCTGGCAGCTGTGACCTCTCTACCAGCACTGTCTCACTGCAGGGTCATGGGAAAATGTCCAGCTTCATCAAAGCAAAAAAGAAATGGCTCTTTGCCAGCAGGGCTCTGCAAAGCGACTGCTCCAAGATCAGTTGATAAGAGTAAACCAGCTCTAGAGAAGGACATAAGTAGTCAGGCAGGATTTTTCCAACTTTGTGAGAGCTTATTGCCAACTTTAATAGTAATAAAAAAAAAGAAAAAATCCCCAGGCAGGAGTACAGTGTAGATTCAGAGTGCTGCAAGGCTACAGGAAATAAAACTCCCTGAACATGGGCAAGGGGAGTGTTTTCCAGAAGAAAAGAGAGTAATTTTAAAAAGGAAGGAGAAAAAAATAGTGACCTAAATGGCTGAGATTGTCCTGAGTTATTACAAAACATCTCCCAGAAAAAGACTGGAAGTTTGGCTGGCTTCCTAAGTAGTCTTTGCTGAAGAGCCAGTCAGGGGCTGCCTGGTGCCTTCTGCCTGCAGACGTGAGCTGCCTGTGACACAAGCATCCTTGTGCATTAAGGAACTAATGTTTCTAACGATTAATTCTGGAAAATCATGGGCAGGTGAAGAGGCAGAGAAACTGGTGTTCCATCTTTCCTCCAGTGCACTGTTTCTTCTAAAGCTGAGGAGTGATAATCCCGCCAGCCCCTGCATTACCCACCTAACAGCTACTGGGAAAAATCCCAAGCAGAACATTTTCCAAAAATGGATCTCAGCTGAGCAAATGTATGGGTACAAACAGTAAGAAAGCTTTCCCCAGACCTCCTGTCCCAGGCAGCAGTTCCAGAGCTGCCATGTGCTCTTCCAGGAAGAGTGCAAAGAAAGCGCACGCCGTGGTTTTGCCAGACCCTTGGCATGCCACCACGCGCTTGGATGGTGAGTTTGAAGTTGACCGGGGGAAGGATCGCTTTTGGCTAAAACCCATCATTGAAAGTGGGTAATGGGCAGAGAGACAGTTGCTGTAGCCAGTTCTATGCCAGGAACTTATAATAAGGGAACAGAGGTGCTGGAGGATGGTCCTGGCTGGGCTGCAGTGGCAGGCTGAATTACCAGAAAGCTTTGCACACAGCCCCCCATGTGCATCTTCCTCCTCTGATGTAGGAAGCACAGTGAAGTGCTTCGTCTTGTGTCCCTGCTAAGCGACGAGACCGTCCCTGGTCTTTGGGCAAGACTTGCTGCTGGGAGCTAGAGCCGTAAGCTGGCCCTTTCCAGCCCGACAGCGCTGTGATTCCCACCCCACGGCAGAGGAAGGAGCCCTCAGCAGCTGACCAGAGGGGATGGACAAATCTGGC
>JAVJGJ010000034.1:13422884-13455703 GCA_035590215.1 Microhierax caerulescens | reverse complement strand
AAAAATACTAAAATCAATGCAACCTATCAAAGGTAGTTTTAGTTATACTGACATAAAGTATAAGCTCATAGCTGAGTCTTACATCAGTGAATAAACCTATTCCCAGAATTACAGAATGGTTGAGATTGGAAGGGCGTGATCTCAGTTCTTACTGTCTTAACAAATGTACTTAAAATGGTATAAAAGTTGCCACCAGCTCTTTATTGCTCAGCTTATGCATAAGAGAATGAACAATGACTGCATACACCAGCCACATGGGACTGTGCTGAATCAAGGTAGGAGCACCAGCTAAGAACTGCAGAGAGCTTAGTTGTGACAGAGTAAGAAAAGTGTCATTGCTTTCTACAGAGGTACTAGCCCTGAAATTTCTCCCTCACATGAAGTGGCTAAGCCACACCTAAAAAGAGGAGCTGTAATTATTTTATTCACATCAGCTTAAACCCTATTTATAAGACATTAGATTATACTAGAAACCAAACTGATCATACAGCAGCTGATTTAAGTAAACCGGTACAGCACCTTGACTTCAGTGAAAGAAGCCAAGGTATGAGGGTTCTCCCATGGCCACAAATGTTTTTTTCCAGTAATCCATTTACACGATCCTTCCAGTAAAAGGATGCTACATTACTTTTTCTATTGCCTATCAAATCTTTTCTGGCCTCACTTTGAAAAATGTTTTAGCATCAAGCTCTCCCAAAATACTTAGGTACCACGTTTCTCCTAAAACTCTTTAAAGATCATTTGTAGTGGTTTCTTCACCCAGATGCATATCTCAAATCCAAACCAGACATCCAATCCCACATCCTCAAATCCATCTCCTTTCACTTACATGGCCTTCATAGCTTTTCTTCAGAGGTCCTAAGTGACTGAGGAAACGCATTCCTAATCCACACCATTGCTCAGCTTCCTTATATTTGCCAACAGTATACTGAAGTATTCCTGTATTCCAAGCTCTTGTCATCAACCAAAGTATCTCCATCTCTGGGTAAGCACCCTGGTGGAGCAAACAAGAAGCAGCAGCTCATCAGAAAGTAAGACTCTTCACTTTAAATCCGACATTAGCAAGTTATAGATGAGAACTTCAGGGAACGGTGGACATGGATGCGGACACATTCTTTTTGGGGGAAGTCAGAAACAGCATATCTTTATGCCACCTTTACAGAAGGAGAGACATTCAAACCTGACGGAAGAAACAGCCATACAATGGAATGAAGCTATGAAACACAGTATTGGTTTTATTAGTCCTGAACAGGAATACTCCTTAACTGATTTTTACCTATGAAATTTTAAGTAGAAATGTCTGATTTCCTCAGTACAACTGCCTTCACTGTACAGCATTATGCTTCAGCCCTGAAAGGAGCAGCAAAAATGCTTACTGAAATAAAGATTTTACTCTCCATATACCTGTCTTCACAGATACAAGACACATGGTGCCACAAGAATCTAGTTCTAGTCATCTGGAAAAAATAGTAACTTACTAAGTTCCCAAATACATTTAACAAAACAGAGCTGAGAAAAAAAAAGCAAGACTGGTATCCAAATTTTAGCTGGCTTTAAACTGATCTGGAAAAGCAATCTGCATTTAAAAAAATATATTCAGTGTAAGAATGTATAAAGCAAGAGGAGGAAAGATTGATGTTCTAGCTCAAGAAGATTCTAAAATAGGCACTGAAAATTTGGCCTTAAATGTCTCTAAGAAAGCCCTTACAAAATCCAGGGAAATTTGTAATTCAGTCATAAATATTCAAGAGGCATTTCTTTTGAGGTAATTTCAGTGTGTCTTTTACTGAAGAAGTCTTAGGTGCTCCACATATAACACTATATAATGTTCTGTCTACTGATTAGTCTCAGCGCAATGAGAATTTTTTTTTTAAATGTGCTCAGGATCACTTCCCAATCTCTTGTTTTCCTGTTCAACTTACTGTGCTGCTCACTACACTCAGAGCATCTTCAAAGTAGTCCCACACCTCCTGCAGTACACAGATATCCAAGTCTGTTAATCCAGCCGGCAATGAAAGATCAATCAAACTATGTAAGCATTTGCTGAGAATCAAAACAGAGCAAAAGAGGAAACATTAAATACTATGTGCACAAACAACTACTTTTTAGTATCAGCAGCACACTAACTTGGGTCTTTTATGATTGTCAGACAGACGTGTCCAACTTGATGCTAACTACACTCATATCCTTACAGCAGAAACATACATTTTTCTAGTACCAGATCTCATTTATGCACTATGCAAAAAAAGAGCCAAGAGCAGCAAGTACTTCATTGTTTTCATTACTGGGCTCCAAAGTAACACAGAAGGAAAACATAGTATTTTCTGAAGTGCCACACATAACAGCCAGGAGAAAGTATCTTTTCTAACTTCACCAACAAGAACTAAGTAGTCAGCATCCTCAGAAAATCATTAACAAATACATTGTTTCTGAAAACAGGTCTTTCTCAGTGTGAAGTGTGAAAGGCAATATCAGCAGTTGTTTTTGCCCAGTGGTTACTGCAAGGAACTCTGAAAGGAAGAAAAAAATCCTTTATGGGATACAAGTGAGAGGCAAGGACATGCATCAGGTTGTTTTATAGATTCCATAAGGTACAGCTGTTAGAGAGTCGGTTAGCCAGCAAAATAAATCACATAGATACTATGGCATCGCTAACTTACAACTCATGGCTTTCTTGTCAGCCCGTCCTTTCCCTTCACTTGACTGTCTTTGAAATACCTAGTTCACTACTGCAGGGCAAGATTTGAAATTAACACCTTCCTCACAAGAAACAGCCAGAAAACTCTTCTGGATCCAATTTTAATTTTCCTTCCTCAATAGATTCATTTATTGGAAATATGACTGTTTCAGAAAACATGCCAAGAAAACAAATTGCAGTTAACACATCTATTAGACAGTCATGCTTGGGAGGTACATTGGTTGGCCAGCAAGAAGTGAAACCTTGCACATAAGCTAAAATCCACTTTTTTCAGACTGAAGGCTTTATCCCCTGTCATCATTTCCAGCCACAGGCTCATGGCAAAGCTATGTGATATCACTAACCTAAATTTCACAGCATCAATGCCAGTCTGCTTTCTGTGAAGGTTTAGTGCACTCTTGAGAGCTTTCTTGCACAGTACAGGATACCGAGCTGGAGATTCCATTGCTAATGCTTAAAAGCAAAAGAAAATAGAGAAGAAGAAAGAAATTACTAGAACCAGGCTTTTATTTCATTTGTCATTAAAATACAATGACAGCATATTGCCAGATCCCTGTGATAAACAAACAAAAAGAGATTTGCTTAATGCCTGGGCTGATCACAAGCTAGTGCTTCTCTACTACTTTCTTACTGTGCACATTGTCAGTGAGGACTATAAGGCAGAAACACAGTAGATTTCATTATTTACAAATACTCTCACTGCTGTTTACTTCTGGTGCAGTAACCCAGAAATTTTGGGGGGTTGGGAGAGATGTCAGGAGGAGTCTAAGGTTCATCATGAAAGCCTGGATGGAAAAATTAGGCGGGAGTGGGATGTCAGCATGGTGTTTCCAAGCCCAGGTGTACCTTCCCTCAAACAAGGAAGGTAAGTAGGGGTTTATGCAATCCTACACAACCCCCTCCAAATATTTGCCATGGTAGTTTTAAATGTTACTCATCTTCCTTGGATCCTACTCTAAATTTTCAAAGAGGCATGACTAGAACTTTGTGATGAAAGTATGGTACAGTATAGAGAAGTGCTATTTGCAAATTAACTACACTAACTTTAGGTTGAAACTACATTATCTATTCATTTTTTTGGGAAATGTCCAAAAAAAAATTCCACATCCTAAAACTTCTGTATTGGGGCATGAATCAGCTAGGATCATTCTCTGGCCTTTGCCAGTTTGGACCTTGTAAAAATTCATCTTTTCTAGACTCACAACCTATACAAATGTCTTGGAGTCTAGCAATCGAAGGATGTCACAAACTTCTGGTTTATCATCCACGTAATACAGTATTTCAAAACACAGATCTCCTAATGTTGTTGAGATCCTAATTTGCTTCAGGACAAAATATATATGATTAGACTCATTTTATGCACGCTGCACAACACATGATAATCCTGGTCACCCCAAATGAACAGGAAAGAGGAACAAAAGCTGTTTTTCATGACTTGAAGAACTATGAAAATCCAAATGCAGTCCTTACATGCAATGATTTCTAGTGTCTTGACCTCTATTTGTGGTTGCTCCCATACTGATTCCATAAGGTCATAGAGTATTGGATCATTCAGTTTGGATCTTGCTTCAAATTCATAAAGCAGCAACAATGTGTCTGTTGGGTCTTTAGCAAAATCTCCTAGAGAAGAGACAGAATTGCCTGTATGTAATGATTCATTTTCTTAAAGTCATATGGTGTACCATAAGGTACAATTTTTGCTTCCAACAGGCAGGAAAACCATTATGGTACACAGATTTAAGAGCAGAGTGGAACCTCTAAAGCAGTCTTAGACAGAAATCTCAGATGTCCAAAACACAACCCCATCAACCACCATCCCTCCCCCGAAAAAAAACAAATCTGGATTGCCTGTAATTGGCTAAATTAATGCAACCCTCCTAGGCAAAGTAATAGCTACTGGTGAAGTCATTTTACCATAGACAGGAAAAAGAGATAACTGAAGGCCACCAGCTCACAGAAGGTCAGCTTATAAAAGAATTTATCATCAGCTTCAAATTTTTCTATAGGACTTGTCCCCTTTTTGGTAGAAAAGCTCTCAGGAAACCTTAAACGCAGAAGAAGAGTGGGAGAACAGTAGAACTGCTAGGAAGGTGTAAACCTCAAACAAATACCGAACTATCTTTTATTGATGTATCTACAAAGACTTTGGGTTTTACATCTAAAAGACATTCTCAGCTTCCTCTAGAGCAACAGACTTGCCCACATGTTGGATAAGGTCTAGTGAAGAAGTGAAGGAAGCACCAAGCTACCATTCTACAAACGTCTGCAGGAGAAACTCCAGTATGCCCCCATACCGAGATAATCAAACCTTTGCGATTTAAAGGATGGAAAATTAAAAAGGAAGAAGTCTTTCTGAGTTATCTTGCCTTCAGTGCAAAAGGGTAAAGAGAATCCCAAATCCAGACGATATAATACACCTTGTACTCTGAAATTTTATGGGGGAAAAACCCTCCAGCAAGTAAATTTCCTGACAGAAGTTAAATACTAATGCATTTTACAATGAAAATTCCACAGTGTACCAAACCTATACCTGAAAAGAAACCAGACCACAGGCCAGACAAAGAATGCCTAATGGAATTCTTCTACCAATATACTACCAAAAAAGTGAAGCATGCATCCCCTATGGTAACAGTCACTCAGTATCTCAACTGCTGGCTGACAGCACACCAATCTCCAGTAATATCTGATCTAAATTGACAGGGAATAATTAGGGAACAGAAGATGGGGTTTGGCACTTCAAGGTAAGGTAGCAGGACTTTCTGTATTCTGAAATGCCTTATATGTAAAGAGGCTATTAAACCAGTGCAAGAGCAACTCCATTGTAGAGCAAAAAGTTTGGAATTTCTTAACAGTTAAGACAGAATAATCAATCCAGCTTCCCTCTGAAAGATTGTTGCACACTTCACAGCACCTGTACAATAAAAACCCTGCAATGACATACAAAAACCAGTAGTTGGCTTTGCCAAGTTCTCTTATCATATTGCCATATGATAACATTCTTCAGCTGAGACAGCAATTCTATATGCCCTGTATTTTTCATAAACATAGTGATTAAGTCTAATAGTTACACATGCTAAACAGACACACTTTGTAGCTTACCTGTTAATTTCAGAACTTTCCATATCTCCTTGCATGCCTGGAGATGTTGAAGGGCCTGAGTCAAAAGCTCCATCTATTTTACAAAATTTAAGAAGTTATTTTTGTCATGGTTTTAAAAGACATATACATGTCACAGCTTACAGGATCTTTATAACTAACTATAAAATAAATTAAGAATCGGCCTAATTAGTACATCATCTACACAAGTTACTGTTCTGGGTTGTTTATAGAGTTTTTGTCCTCTTTTTCAAAGACCTCCACATCTCAGACAAAGCCTCTTCGCACTGAACATTCCATTGGTCCAGAAAGAACCTTATGGGTTCTTATGGGACAACACTTATTTTAGCTCCCAAGCATAAAATACTGCTATTGAGACTGACAAACCACTAAATCCCACAACACAAATTGCTGTGCATTGCTCTCCACAAAAGTAAGTTTCTACAATAATCATTGTACAGCAGACTTCCGTACTTCCTCCATAACCAGTGTACATTTTCCTTAATCTTATTACCACAGTAAGTACAACACCACAAAAAAAAGGATGT
This sequence comes from Microhierax caerulescens, assembly GCA_035590215.1. Classification (NCBI taxonomy): domain Eukaryota; kingdom Metazoa; phylum Chordata; class Aves; order Falconiformes; family Falconidae; genus Microhierax; species Microhierax caerulescens. The sequence goes on along the minus strand of JAVJGJ010000034.1, from coordinate 13,449,361 downwards.
ATGCATAAAAAAAAATTGTGAGCTTTATCACCAGCATACTGATAACTACTTTAAGCAACAGCATAATCCCAAAAATGCAGTAATCACCTGTCTGATCAATCATGTTTAGCAACAGACTCCTTACATAATATATAAGGTAGACTGAAATTCCTCTAAGAGACGGTACTGCTATGGCCCTTTGCTGATATAAATCTGTACAAATCCACTGAAATAATCTAATTTACAGAAATCCAACATTTAAAATTGTCTGGAATGCACTAGGTGCATTGATTCTAGTTAACTATGAAAAGTTCCTATGCTTATATTCTTAGTATCCTGTCCTGAGTAAAAAAAAGCTGAGACTTCAAGATCAAAAGAAAAAATGCTGCACTAATACATACAGAATCAGTTAGCAGAGAAATGCCGCACCTGTTCAGAAGGTGTTACTTGTTGTCTCCCCATTTCCAGATCAACTGCAGCTGCCATTAACAGGCATGTCCTCTGAGCAATTAGAACAGCTTTGTCAGAAGGACAAAACTGGGAAAACTGACACCAAAAATAGGAAAAGGTAATGAGAATTCTGCCCATATAAAGCAATTTGCTTGTGAACAGATGATTGCTGAGTCTCTTCTATGACACTTTTAATAATCAGTCATGAACAGTATGTATTCATCTTGTAATTTTACTTGTACAATTACACAAGATTATTTAAATATAAAGTGTAAAACAGTGTTGGAGTTCCCTCTCTACAAACACACACAAAACTGACAGTGTTAGTACAAGTTCTGCATGGAGATTAGGACTCAAGTACTTAACATGTTTGTATTAATTTTCAGATTTTTAATTTCAATTTCCAAACACCAGAATCCATTTATTTTAGAAAGTTCTCATTGAAGTCTAAGTTTCTTATGACATTTTAAAGCAACAGAATGTAAAGTATGACAATAATGCTTACATTTTGTATGTCAAGTCAATCTCCCTGTGACAAGTGTTCCATTTTAAGAGCATACAAGCATATCTCCAGGGAGATACCAGATATATGGGTGTAACTTCTAACAGAACTAGACAGATTACAATATTCCTTAGAGATACTATTAGCAAGAGTACATACCTTGAAAGAAAGTAGAAAAAAATCTCTCATCTTGTCAGGGCAGTCCTTGCACTGTACAGCTAAGTTCCAAGCTAACAAAAGACACAAAAAAAAGGAGACTTAGAATTAAAATCTTCAGTGTTACAGGTATGCCCCATCTAATCTCTAGTAACAGGCAATTCAGATTCTACAATACATTTTCTTAATCAAACAATCATCAACAGCTCATTTTACAACAGAAAGAAACACTGTTATTAGTGATTTGTTAAAACAGCTTATTCATGCTTGCAAATTTTTTAATTTCATCATTCATAATATTCATTCTACCACATACCCTACCCACAGAAGTATGAATTTGAAGTAAGTATTTGAAGTATGGAAGAAGAATTTTCTTATGTTAGTAAGCAAAACTAGTATCTGAGTAAGTGTTGAACAATATTCCCAAGACAAAAAATATTTTAAAAAATCCCAAAACACAACATTTTGAAACATTCTCTGGTTTTACCCCAGCAGGGTCAAGTACATGGCAATTAAATATATAATTCTGATTAGGAGCCATCTAAAGACATTCAAACCATTTATGTATGAGAATGTGACCCAATTAAATTATTAGATTCTACAGTGACTTTGCAGATTCTAACTTTCACGTTAATTTATTCCCTAGGACATGTTTTTGTAGTCTCTGAATTGTTTATTCTATGAGTGAGAAAGCTTGGAAAGGTCATGGTCACCCCAGATTCCATTCACACTCATGTTACTGTATTTGACCTCTGCTGCTTCTCTCCATCCTTTGTTACTCTTTACTGGAGCATGGCGACATTGTGAGGATGTGTGCACAAGCTCATCATGGCAGACGTCTTCTGTTACTGATTTCAACTATTTTCTCTCCTGCATGCTCTGGCAGAAGCAAGAATCTGAAAAACTGGTTCAACCCATTACCCTACACTTTTATTTTCATTTATACACAGCAAATGCACTGACTCCTCTACCAAAAAAAGCATAACAAAGACTACTAGATGAGGATCCAGAGACACACTACAGTTAATGTTTTAGGACAGCTCCATGGGAGCTGCATTTCCCACTAGGAAACAATTTATCTATGATAATATTTGCTGTTTAGATTTCATATACCGTAGTTCACGGCAAACTCCAGGACTGTTTAAGGGACTATATCTGAGTGGCAGATGTAAGTGCATCCTGCACCAATCACACCAGTATTCACCTGAACTTCCCAATTCTTATTTTGCTTACATGATAACATGATAAAATATTCAGGATCAACAGTAAGGGGTTTTTTTTTATTGTTAGCAGCAGGTTTTTTTCAGACATTGAAGAAAAACATTATTCTTTCTATTTGCCTGATCTTAAGTTTTACTTCCGTAATAGAGTCTCGGTAGTTAAAGGGCTAACTAAGAGGAAAATGGTGAACTCTTCAGAGTTGTAACATGGGCACACACAATTTCTGCAGTGAAGGGAATAACGTATCAGTTATCCCATCAGTCAAATAGGCCTTGTGTAAGTATTTATCTTGATAACTGACTTAAAAACATGAACCATATCAGATAGTTTCAGAAGACAAAAAATGCAGCAGGATATATCTTTAAGACTAGTCAAGGCAGCGACTGCCCAAAGTGATGAGTTTTATAAATCTACTACACATTTAAACACTTCTTTCTTCCTCAAGGTCTGTCTAGATGGAGGGGGTTCAGTTTAGATTTTGAGAGGGCAACTTACCAACTCTTCTAAACCAGTGAGCTTCAAAAATCCTCATGTCCCCTGTAAATTACTCTTCTGTGAAAGACTCAGCAAGTCTCTTGTGAGCTGCAGAAAATGGGTTGTTAAAAACGTAAGTAACATTTTTTGAGCAGAATAAAAACATTTTCAAGTCTAATAACTACATGGCAAAACAGAAGTTTCCACAACTCCCACATGATTCCTGATGAATAGTTATTCTCACAACTTAAATCTAATATGCTTGACTAGGAAGGCTTACAAAAAACATCAAAGGGTGCCTCAAACAGCATTTTAGATAAGATACATAAGGCTGCCAACAAATACTGCCTCTTCAAAGTTTACTGACACTGAAGTCTAATGCAGAGGAGCTTTACTTAATTTCACAAAAAGCTGAGGGTTTCTACATCTAATAACATGTTTGAGGCCTTGCTTCAAGGAACCTTTAATTCTAGACTTCATTCTCTTCTCCTAGTTGCACTAAGAATGGCTAGTGTGGAAAAGTTCTACCATTTCATTAACTTTCTTGTCCAAAATAGGAAGAGGGGGATAAAAAAGCCTTAGTGTAAATAAGTATTTCTTATGATGGAGAAAAGTCCTCTGTAAACTCCTGTACCTTTTCCAACGCAAACAAGACAATTCTTTTTCAAAGGACAGCACAACTTACAAGTGGGAACCAATTTTGACATGCCTATCCTGTCTGTCAGCAATTTGCTATTACTCCTTGCAGTTTTCTAAGCATTCCAGGGGGGAAAAAAAATAGCATTAACTTAATTTTTAAAAATGCTTCCTTCAAAACAGCTAAAACAGCAAAGACCACCACTGCCATTTAATTAATCAGTAGAAACTCAGACTGTTAATTCAGTTTACAAAACCAAACTTCTTCCTTTTGTGGTAGCCCTGCTACTAAAGATACTAACTTTGTCCCTTGCCAATGGAGTCAGAGTAGGAGCCTGTCACTTGAGGCCACCCAGGCTGTGGCTTTTACCCAAGTATCTGTTGTTTGCATACATGGCCTTATGAAGGATTAAAGGGAAACTGCCTAGAAGAAACTGCCCTGTTGTCTGAGAGAAGCTCCCTAGTACAGGCTTTACTAGAAACAGTTTTTCCAATGCTAGCCTGCAAGTTTTCTGTAGCAAAAACCTGTAGCACCGAGATCCAACTTCACGACACTGTTGAATCTTCACTTCTAATTTCCACTGATTTCAGTGGGAAGTTGGGAACCTAAACTGAAATACAGAGTCTAAACATTTCGTTATATGGACCTGATCATATCATAAAATGTTCACATATGGAAAAACTACAGAAAATGTAAATAAAACAAAAGCATACCCAAGGACAAGTAAGTCAGCATTGAGCTGATACCTTCCTCTCTAGAATGGAGGAAAAAATAAGTTTTAGAAAATGTTTGATTAACTTTCTTACAACAGAACACATTATTTATGTTGGAATACATAATCTCTGTAATTACGGATATAATCATTCTTCCCCGACATCTCCAGCACTATAAACTTCCAGCATTTGAAGATGCTGAAGGAGTACTAAGGCTGCAAAAAGTTTTATTGATCTGCAGCAGTGAAGGTTGTTGCAGAAGTGCAGCAGGAGATTTTCTCAGTTGTTGGGGCTGCAGGTTAAACTTCAAACCCCACTGACACTAGACTGTTTACTTGACAGTCAGAATCCAGCAGTACAGTTCTACTTCTGAGCCAGCACACCATTTCCAAAGTGGCTAGTCTTCAGCAAGGGAGGTCCCACTCTGTAATTCTCACTCAAAACCTCTGAAAGGTATCACATCCTAGTGTCAAAGTTCGAGGTTGCTTAGCTCACATTCCCCTTCAAAAATACCTGACAGTCTTATGCATTAATAAAAGAGGAAGGCAAAGAGCAAATATTTAAAGGAAAGGTTATACAAGTAGAAAAGATGTTCCTATGCGATGTCATTAGTAAAGTTGGAATTCATCTGGGTGGACCTTTTACTAGCATAAAAACTAATCTCTTGATTACTCTGCAAGAAAGTGAACCCAGAAAAAAAAATATTCCACCATTTGTACCTCAAATCCACCATAAGAAAATGGTTTTGCAAATGCACTCACTTTTTCTCTTCATTTTCTGCCATGACCTTTGACAACGTAAGACGAACCAAACATCTAAATATGAGAAAAACAAGCAATAAAGAAACAAGAAATTTTTTTCCAACAGTGTATAATGTCCTAATTTTCCAGAAAGGATCCCACTTTTCTTCCCATGCTGTCAGCCTGTGAAACTCACAGAAGAATTGAAAACTGAGAATAAGATGATACTATTTCCCACCCTGTTGCCTTAATTTGTATATCACTTTGCTAAATCATGAAATAGTAAGTAAATAAATGTACTTTAACAAAGGCTTTTGGCAAATACTGGAATAAATACATCTGTCTCACAATATTTGTTTTTATAAACATGATGGAATATTTCAATAAGATACCACTATCAGATTTGTATCAGAGGATAAAAACGAACAGATATTTTCACCAAATACATTGTTGCAATCTCATTAGTCACTGTTGGTCATCTGTTCAAATCACAGCTTAACCATAAAATTCAAAGCAACTAACACTATTTGCTTGGGAGTCTTGGAACATCTGTAAATATTAAGAGTTCAGGCTTGAGGTACATCTGCAGCACCAAAAAGACTGCTAACTAATCTTTGATCTACTCTGTTTTCCACCTTCCTCAAAATAATAAATTCTTTTTGAAAAAGGAACAAGAAAAATTTATTCCCCTGTACATATATCAAATCCTCACTTTAAAGCTGCAAATAATTGTCGACAGTCTCGTAAATGTTCTGACAAATACTCCAAAGCTTTGATAGCCACAACTTGTTGTTCATTCTGAAAAGAAATTAAAACACATTTTGTATAAACTGCACTACCTCCATTACCCACAAAAAAAAAAACAACCCACCCGAAGCAACAGCATATTCCACAAGTCTATGCAGTCTACTGGCAGGAAAAAGAACAAAGGACCCTGCACTGAATTGCCTCAGAGTCAAGAGAAAATCGTAAGTAGAGATCATAGGATTGCATGCACAAAGAGCCTATGGCAAGAACAGGATCAATACAGGCTGGCAAGGCTTTCATGCCTTACAGTGTCATGAACAAAGTCCTACAAGGCAACCAAAAGCCTCTTCTAATTATGCCATTGTAATCAACCAGGTCAGACATCACTCAAGTCTGCAACCAAGAAGCAAAGAGGAGGGACAAGTGACTTTTCAGTCTTTTATCAGTGACTTATGTGTATTTTGTACACACATTCCCCCTCACATGTCAAAGATCAAATCCCAGAGGCAGAAAAATATGTAACATTTTCCTGAGAAGAATTTTACAGAAATGCATCATGTCACTTCCAACATTTATACCTTGAAACCCTTTATTTTCCTGAATAAATATTAAAAAATACAATGTATTTATACATGAAATTAATTTTTCCTTTGCATTACACAACACATTTGAGTGAGACTTTGGTTGTGGAAGCATGACATACCTAGAAATGCAAAAAATACATATAAATATTGAAAGCACGCCAAGTTACAGAGGCTATTGCTGTCCCACTTAGATCAATAAAGCAAAGTAAACACAACATTATCTGCTCTACCTCTAAAGCAATTTGGGCAACTAAACTCAGGAGGTTAGTGCCTGTATTTTCATCCACTCTCAGCTTGTCTTCATGTTGAGATAGCTTTTCTGCTAGCTTCCCCATTTCAATAACTGCTTCCACAGCTGAAATATACATAGGGAATTTTTTTTTTTAATAGAAGCAATTGGAAGGTGGAAAGTTCTACTGTTTCAACGACCTACGAAAGATTAAATATAAACTTACTTATTATTTTTTAGTAAGAAAAAACACGACAAGAAAACCTGACCCTACAAGCATTTCTCCATAATTACGCATTTCTTCCTACAGAGGTGCCAAAAAGCTTTCCAAGCTAATCCAAGGAAATAAGGATGCCATACAAATGAAACTCTATCTCACACTCTTAATTTTGTTCTGCTAAATAACTGTTTGTCACCAAAGACAGAAGACTTTCTCTAATACATTGTCTGGGCATGATTCCAAGCTCCCACATCTTGGCTTACACTAAGGGTGCTGCTGCTTTTATGTTCACACTCTGCTGTGGTTCCCACTCTACATTATGTGAGCAAATTATGCTGTCATTAAGAAGATGTATAGAGAACAATTAATTAGCACAGAACTCATCGGAAAATAAGCTCTGCATGTTACTCTGTATTCTAAGTATAGACTGTATTTCTCAATTTTCATTTCTTAAGCTAAGATTCTCATTAAAATATGAAATGGCAGAACTCATTATAAAGAAGAAAGAATCCACAGAGAAATGTCAATCTGTAAGTCGTCTCAGTAATTCATGTATTTTCTGGTAACTTCAGGCTCTACTTGTCTAGAGAAATAAAGAACAGCTATAATGGTTCCATTAAGGTTCATTTAGCTCATTTAACATCATATATGCATAAAAAATATTAGAAACAGTAAGTATACAATGATTCTCACCCTGGGATGCTACTACAGCTTCTGCCCATGAGATGATTAGAGCCTTCCTAGCCAGAGGCTCCATCCAAACAGCACCAGGTATGGTGATGCCCTCCACATCTTACATATTGTATGCAAAAAGCATCCCACTCTGACAGTTTACATTTACAGCCTGACAGTTCAATGACTTTATAGATGCTTCTTCTAGCTACCCTCTATTGTGTCTTTCTCAAGATGAACAGGTCCAAATCTGCTTAGTATTTTCTAACATATTCAGCACTTTTGCTTCCTTGTAGTGGACCCTTTTATCTTTCAAGTTCTACCTTTATCAGTATCTTTCTCCATCACTGCAATCTTATAGACACAGAATTTAGTAAAGATGCTGTTTGGATCACACCTCTCTGCTTCTTTAACTGCCTCTTTAGCCTATTCAAAGAAGAGATTCACAGAAATCAGTACATAACATCTTTAAATCAGTAATATAATTTGCAACAGAAAAGAGCTAAAGAGATACCAAAATGTTTAATGGCTACATTGTTGATATTTATATAATTACTCAAGAAGTTTGATTTAGCAACATCTTCCCTGGAAAGAAAAGTGATGAGAGTAGAAGCTTGCACCAAATGCCAACAGTAACTGGACTGAGGAAAAAGCCAATTCCTCAAAATTAGACCTACAGAATCAGGAAGCAAGAGAAGCCCTAAGAATACTGAAAAAATAAACTCCCTTGTCACTTTGAACTGTGAAGTTTAACATCCCCAAAACAGAAAGCCTAGATAGGTAAAGCAGGTGCACTTCTCTGCAGAGGTGAGGGATAACTCACTGTTGTGGGAAGTTCTAGTGAGACACATCACTCTTCCCATCAGGGTTCACCTGTGTTGAAGAGACGAGGACCTCTAACCTGAGAAGAAACCTGATACACTGAGGCAGGGGTCTTCAAACTACAACCCGCGGGCCGGATACGGCCCCCCGGTATTTACAGACCACCCCTGCCCCCCCTGCCGGGGGTTGGGCAGGGAACCAAGCAGCCGCAGATGACTGCCTGACATTTTATCCGCGCACCGGCCCCCTGTTTAAAAAGTTTGAGGACCCCTGCACTAAGGCATGGTCACACAACTTGTGGATGATTTCCCCCATTAGAATGGCAGGTGATACAGAGGCCCCCATAGCAGCTGATGAACAACATCTCTTTGCCAGATGATGCAAGACAGGAAAAGACACAGCTCCCTCTCTCAAAGCAAAAGAGGTACAGTAACAAAGATGTAAATTAAGTCCCAATGACATAACTACAAAAATAAAAACAATGAAAATAAATAAGTAAACAAATATGTATACATATATATACCTTGTCAACTTGTTTCAGATGAAGATAGCAAGAAGCCATGTTCCTCTGCAGCTTAGCCAAGTTTTGATCTATCTGCCCAGGTGTGTAGAAGCTGACAGAATAACTGTACCAGTGAAGAGCTTCAGAATAGTTTTTTGCCTAAGAAATTTTAAAAAAAGTTCCAAAAAACATCCAAATCACCTAAATCGTCTATATGGGTTTTTTAATTAAAAAAAAAGTCATAGGAAATGAAAGGTTTAGATAATCAAGTATGTTCTAGTGTAACATGTCCCCCAGAAGAGCAATCATTGATCCCACAACACAGGTAATACCCATTAGCAGAACTGACGCTTTACCTATTCCTACTCTTCCCTTATTCTTATGGCCATTATCAAAGACAGCACACTGGACTAGATGTGTCATTCATCTGACCCAGAAAAGACATTATTATGACTAAAACCAGAACAGAAATATTATTTAAAAACCCCTCCCTCTCTATAATACAAAGCAACTGAAACTAAGAGAAAAAGACAAATGTGTTTATCCCATTTAGACTGTGAAACTTCATGATACTATGCTGAAGATGGACTCCCAACTATAGTTCCAATTTGGACAGAGAACTTATTTTAAAATTAGGAGGAAGGAAGCTGTGTCATTAGCAAAATTCCTTCTTGACCTCACAGATGAGAGGTAATAAAACGGCACGTTTTTATTTATGTATTTAAGAAACATGCATATGACAGAAATATGAGTAGAACACGAGCTCATCTTCTTCAAATACTGACAGAATAAGAAGGTATTTGAATTTGAATATTTGGTTTTGAATAACAGAACTTATATATTAAGATACAATGTTGGCATCCAAAGCTACTTTATATAGGCTAAAAAGAAAATCAACATACAAATAATAAAACTTTATGCTCCTTAAAGCAACAAGTGACCATCAGAGGGTAGGAACCATAAAATAAACAGCTCAATGTAAAGAATATTTTCAGGTTTCTGTACGCTTTCCAGCCAAAACCAGGACACATTTCCAGGACAGAACCAGAATGATGGGCTGCACAGGTTCCTTTGCTGATCAATTCTGACCATAACTGTTCCCCATGTACAAACCTTGAGATGAGGCTACTTGAAACTTGATGTTGTAATGGAAAACAGCACCCAGCTGGATGAAAATAAAACTAGTGCCAGCTGGAACAGGGATCTCAGTAACAGCTTGCACTCTAACCAATAACAGACATACCAAAGAGGTCAGAAAAAGCAGATCTTCATTTTCACTGATACAAATAACAACACTACTGTTTGGTCCCAAACCTCATAATGTTTGGCAGCTCTGTCCCACAAGATGATGTGCAGCTGGTTCAAGGCTTCAGGCAACAGCTGTTTCCCAGTATAATGACCTGAAAAGATACTGCAAATCATCACTTTACAAAAACTTTAAGCAGCACACTGAGAAGCACCTAAGAACTACCTGAGAAAGACTATCCCATAGTCTACAACAAACGACACTGACACAGCAATAGTTCAGCCAGGACCCAGAGTTTCATAACCTGCTGCTGAAAAAAAACCCCACAAACCACCCAATGTAAATGTCACTCTTGAACCTAGCTTGATGCTACGTAAAATACAGTTTGATTTCTAACAGATCAGACAGTCAAAAAATACTACAGCGCTGCAAGTGCAGTAGACCTGAAAAACAAACCATTGTTCAGCTACTCAAACAAGGATATGCAACCTGCTTTAATACTGACAAAAAACCCCACATTGGGCTGGATGGACAAAGTATTAACATCACACAGAACTTCTGATAAATGTTCCTAATCAGTCACACACAGTCTACACTAAAAAGGAGGAATTGTTCTAGCAAGTGAATTTAACCCTGAGCTTTATCATGACTGTCTTTCATTATGGAAGTTGAAAGTTACCATGCAAAAGAAACATAAGGGAAAACACACACGAATAAAGATGAGAATAAGCAAAAAACGTGAAAATCAGAATTCAAGACTTCAGCCAACTAAATTCAGCTTTCAGTAAACAGCAGCAAAAGATGGATACAGACCTATAATAACTTCTTCAACCTTTTGCTTAGCAAGCAGCTCCCTCTTATTCTGCAACAGGAACTCGATGTGGAACAGGGTAATTTTTCCAAGGTCAGGTGAAGATTCAAATCGTTCAGGAACAGATTTCAGAAAATCAAAACCAACTGATTCCCTATTCACACAGATGCATTTTTAAGAGGCTGCATAAGAAGAGCTGTTAATTTTCCATTCTAAAGAATAACATTCACACCATACAGCATGTTTCTAATTAATGCTACTGGCACACAATCACACTGAGTGAGTCAAGGTATGAATTTACTGCAGTTCATCTTTCAATAGTAACTTCTTATTAGCACATGCTTGTTCCACAGTATTCCTAAGAGTTTACTCCTCACAATGAAAGAGTAAGAATTTACTGCAAGATAGAAGCATATACATATATAATCATGCAGAACATTCAAGAGCGTGAGATTTCATGTCTCTATTTTGCAGTAACTTGTTCAACCTTACACTGTTTTTCACAAGAATGATTCTAGGACTCCAAATTCTCATTCTGAAGGTTGATTAGTTAACATGGAAGAAAGATATGAGTCAGATAATTCCAGACTCAGTATTCCAGATATATATTAAAACTACATAGGGAAAAACTTAAAATAAGGCTACAGCATTGCAAATGGCCACTCAACATTATTTCATACCCTGTTCTGCTGCTACCATAATCTGTATCACCTTGCTACAGAAAAGACAGGCTCCCTCTCAAAATTGTTTACTTACCTCCATGAGTTTTCATTTAAAATAAAGCATCATTGTACAATAGATGTTCTTTGTTTACAAAAGAACAACTACAAAGCCCAAATAGTGTTCACCCCACTTAGTGATGCTTTCATACCTTCCATGCTCCAGCAGCAGTTTGACAGTATTCAAATAAAAGTCTAGAGACATTTCATGATGCAGCAATTCTGAAACAGCTAAACAGAACACAAAGCAGTTGAGATTGTTTAATCAGCTTAAGACACTTAATTGCTCAAATTACCATTTGCCTCTTACAGCTTCTTTGGGGGAAAAAAACCCCAAATAAACAAACAAACAAACAAACCAAAATCCCACACCCCCAAAAAACAACACCAAATCTAAACCAATATATAAGTTCTAAACAAAAGGATGAATAAAACATGTCTATTGTGCTTTGACTTTTACTGTACAAATACTGTAGTACTACAGAAAGGTGACAGACTGATAGCCCTGGAATTCAAGCCCTCTGTCTCTTTAAATAGGAACAGCATAGGCATTAATAGCACAAACTTTTGCCTCAAGCTGCTTTCCATCCCTGTCTCATCCTTATCCAGCAGGAACCATTTAAAACTGAGGTCAGTGCTCAGGCTGTATGGTGGTATCACATTGCAATGGGAACTACTTAAACCTAATGTCTTTAACATCAGCTGTTGAATTAACTGGTACTGATAAGTAGGTATCAGTTTTAGGCCACTCAGATAAAGTTTAAAAATTGCTAGACCATGCTGGATGGTTAATAACAAGATGTATACATTTGTAGCTTGGATGAGATCAGAGAACACATAGGGACATAACTAACAGTTGTTAAAAGAAGTATTTATAAAGTAACTGTGTACAAGTGCACAATACAAGATTTTAGTCAAATGCCTAAAACTTAGCAGGAATCTTTACTCAAAAGACAGAGAATTTGCAGCACATGGACACAACATTCTTTCCTGTCAGACACATAAGAAAAGACAGGCACCCACTCATTAATAAACTTGCTTGAAAAACTGACTGGAGTCTTAGTGCTACTAGACATATGCAGAGTTTTTTGATAGGTAACACTATGGCTTCACAATTCAAACTGCAAAACAGAAGCCAACTATTGCAACACTAAGTTCTGAATACTGTCCACTTGAAAGCTGGCTGAAATTCCACAGGAGCAATCCAAAGTGGACTTTCCATTCCTGCTAGTCTGGCAGCATTCAAACTATTTAGCTCTCTGCAAGTTCCTTGTCTCATCCGACATTTATTTCTCATAGCATTCATTACATATCTGATGTTTTCCAACCATGAAGAGTACAAAGCCTCTCTTCCTTAAGATTACATTATTCAGGGAAACAAATTTCTCCTGATACATTACCCTTTCTACATGAAGTTCCCCTGAAAAAACTTTCTTCTCTCATGTCAACAGAAAAATCAGTTCTCTTCAAATGACAAGTTTGAGAAATAAGGAGAAAAGAGTTTATATGTCCTAGATTAACTAAACAACCTCTGGTAACACAGGTTTATAACAACACACCAACTGGCACTTGATGTCTCTTGGCCAAAATCTGCAAAATCACACACAGAGAACAGCAGTGTTTCACAAGCCCTTCTTCTGTGCTGACTGCATAAGAGACAATCCACCTTCACCCTTTCTGAGTAACCTTAGACGTGTCTAAAATAAACCACACCTTTACATTGTTATATTTTCACTGTCCTCAGTCTAATAAGATTCAAAGTCTTCCCCCTTCCCTCTTTCCAGCAAGTCTATTTAAATTCTCAACAAAAATAAAGTCATGCTTAATTCAAACTTAAATCAGCACCTGGATAACTCCTCTGTGAACACTGACTACTATGTCTCATAGTTGAAAACCAAAAGGACATTTCACTATTGAAGATTCCTCTAAAACACACGAGAAAGGGATTTTTTTTCTTTTCTATCTACAACTCAGTCCACCTTCATGGATATGGAGTCATATGATCTTACTAAGAAATCCATACAGAACTGTGATACCTGAGTTGATATCTTCATCTGATGCTCCACTTTTAAGAAGAATTTTAACTTTCAAAAAAACCCCCGCTGGATGCATATACTCCTGCACAATGAAAAACAATACATTACTTGGACAGCTGTTTGTAGAATATGGATCCTGTGAGAGTCCAGCACATTCACAACACAGACAAATACCAGTAAGTCACATACACTCCACTACATTCTTCAGTTCAATTTTAATGACTGAAGCAACAGGTAGCCAACTGGTAATATTTTCTTCTTAAATGCAACGTTCGTCTTCATTATTCATTCTTACACTGCCAAAAGGCCATGAGAACAATGAAAGCAAGAGATAAAAGATTCTCAATTTGATGTGGCCCATTTTCAATACTTTTAAATAGAAGATGAACAATACTGAATGATACAAACATTTCCTGCTTTTCTATGTGTGAACTGGCTGGCTTACTCTAGAATTAATGAGCAGAATTCAAAGTAGCTTATAATAACACAAAATTTAGCAGAGAACAACAATGGGAGAAAATGGAAATAATGAAGAATGTATACTACAGTTCTCACTAAAACACTGCACATTTCAGACTCCAGAATAAATTTTTTTTCTGGTTTTCCACATCCTCACCAATATCAAAACATATATTACCCAAATTACCACCTCAAAAGGTTTTGTGAAAGTAAATACAATAAAAACTGCAAAGGGCTGAGATACTGCAGTAAGATGTTATTGGAATTATTAAAATACACTGCCTTTTATTCTGATCTCACCAGCATGTGCATCATCATCTGTCTGAAAGTTGTAACAGCATGGAGAAAACTGAATCTGATCTTTCATTTAAAACAGGGTTTTAAACTTAATTATAATTATTTAAGTAATTATATTTAAAAATTGTTTTGTGTGAAACAGATAATGGAAATTTTTAAATGGTCAACCAAAGACAAATACAAATTTTTCAGCTCTAGCTACCCCAAAAAGACAGAAGCACAAAATTAATCCAAGTCTTTATATAAGAAATAGAATTTGTACAAGAGCAAAAGACGTCACTGTAGTGACTGCTTAGAGATACATGAACTTTCTTCAGGTTAGCTGGTATGTGTATACAGCTCATTTTTCAGGTTCCAGAAGAAATACAACCGTGTTCATAAAGTCCAATAGCTAAACTAATTACTTAAAATAAGACTGATGTAGCATGGCTACACAGCTTTCAAAACTGAACTCTGTTTGGTGCTTGCCCAAGTATTTGTACAGCTAACAAGATGTGGACTCAAAATGTAGTATGGACATATCCATTATAACCCAAAGCAAGACAAAAGGTCTGGTGCATAAAAAAAAACAGCTGCTATAAATCTCAGGTGGATCACACTGTAGTTTATTCTGGACAGTTTCCATGAACACACAACAGAAAAATGTTAGTCATATCATTATCAGAAGACCTCACTGTTAATAGATTTGAGGCAGGAAGACAGCTCTACATCTGCATGCAAAGAAATATTTCTCTATAAAAAAGCTGGGAACACCAAAACACACTTAAGAGTATGAAAACCAAAGCAAAGCAAACACACCTCTAACTGATGTCAAAGATAACACACAGTGATCCATATTATTATGTTGATAAATGCTTGAGTTTTGACTATTGCTTACCACAAATACAGTAACACATTACTACCTGATTTGCCAAGGTTATAGCTTTCAATGCCTTGTCAAGATACAGATTGCAATCCCACTCGAAATAGACTGTAGCTAACAATCGCAGCACTTTAGCCTGGAGAGGAAAAAAAAAAACAGGAAGATTAAATGCCATCTGAAGAGCAGGGGCAGGGGGTGGGGGACAAGAACCACACACGAACATACATATGAATACAAAAGACTTAAAAATTAAGGTCACAGAAAATAAAAGCTCCTTGCGTCAAAAGAATGCCTGCCTGGTATCAGACATATAGAGTGGCGGCTCAGTTCTGAAGCATATCCAGTGTTCAGCACTACTATTCACACAGCACATGAATCAACTACAGTTCAGAGGAGAAGCCAAGGGTAGCAAGGAAAAAGAGATCTGGAAAAAACAGAATGAAAGAAGAAACTGAAGGAACAGGAGGTATAAACTTCACTGAGAGAAAAAAAAACAACAGACATACATGATAAAGACCTTCAAATACATAAATAATTTATATAAAGAGGAAGAGATTAAAATCTTCTCCATATCCACTGTGGGTAGTAAAAGGAGTAACAGGCTTATGAATGATACAGACAAACATCTGTCAAATGACACAGATGCAACTGATGATGCCGTGAAAGAAGAGGAGGAAAGGAAGATGCAATGACCTTTCAGGGTCTATCTCAGCCTTACTCTCTATAATTTAATTTCTGTGAAACATTAGATTCAAATGTGATTTAAGGGCACCCATCGGTGACTGAACTCTCAGACTGACACTCATAGAAACTGACCTTGCAACTCTGCCAAATTTCATAGCAGAGAGTCCTAAAAAGCAGGCCAAAGAAATCACTGGTCAGATTTGGCACAGCAGAAGCAGATGATACAACAGTCACATTAACAAAATCCTCCTATTTGTAATCAGCAATTTCTCTATTTCTTACCCGCATTTCCTTGCCAACAGAATACTTCATGTCCATCTTCCCAATGTCATAACTCTGACTATCAATGATAAGCGAAAGTTAGAATTAAATGGAAGGACAAATTCAGCCAATCTTCTGATACTTGCAACTTTCCTATTCTTTCCCACTTCTTAACCAGTCAGAAACCACATAAATCACACAAACTAATCTCAGTACTCTCTCTGCCCACAGAACAGAAAATTTTGTTTTCTTTCTACATCCTCATGTTAAAAATTGAACTCAATCACTTTCTTCAATCTGTTGCACCACCTTCTGTAACATCTTTTATTCAAGCATTTCAGTAGGCTTTATCAGTTTTAACTCTAGGGGGTTTGACAAAGCAAGTGTTCTCATTCTCACCTGACATATAATATAGTCATACACAAAGGTTATACTGACCTGGTCTCAAGATCACAGCAAAACAAGATCAGAGACAGAAACAGAACCTGGGGCTCATGAGTCCCCATTCTTTTTTGAAAAGTTAAATGACAGCACAAAGAACCACCCAGGAGAAAAGGCAGTGGTAATGCCACAAAACCAGACCTGACTGGTATTCAGTCACAAACACTGTGAACGAAAAACTGTTAGAAAGAAAAACAATAACTGGGCATTTGTTTCCTAATCTAATCTATTCTCAGTACAGTGGAATTTTAACCCACTAGATGGAGCTGCATCGCTTTCTCCAAATAAATTATTTGCACTTTGCAAAGGTTTATTTCCTCCTCACATTTTGTCATTGGGACTTGGTATTTCATTTTCCACAAGAATAAAATACAAAGTAATCTCCAAAGCACCAGCTGTAATTAATTTTAAGTATTTCTACAAATCCTCTTTAACAACATACGTGACTATAACTATTTTGAATTTGATAAGTTGAACAGCTATTGTTCATTTTCTTCTATTTAAAAGAAAAAGAACAATAAATAACAACAATTTTTCTGAGCTAAGGCTGTGACCTTGGCACGAGAATACTCTTCTCAATAGCCTACATTTTTTCTTCTTTAGTAGTACCACATTACTTATTTGGATCCTACCCAAACCATCTCTTTCTTTTTCACCTTGATGTTTGTGACTTTCATTAGTAAAGGACTTGCCCTCAATGAAGCACCTCCTTCATGAGAAATTAATGTTTAATGTTTAATTTTTAAAACAAATCCATTGAAAACCAGCCAGAAGAATCCACCTACTCTTTTCCGAAGTTTTCAGATCCCTTCACTATCACTTATGAATGGCACAAGAACTGGGAGCAGCCTCCTCATAAAAATAATCTCTTTGGAAGTGTTAGGGAGAGAATTAATGAGAACCATGGAAAGACAATTTTCATTCCAATGACAGGAAAACAGATGTGGAAAGCAGGCATAAATGTTAGGCAGCAGAGTAAGACAGTCACTAAGTATCTGCTCAGCTAATTTTGTTCACCTAAAATTTTGTATTCTCACATTTTTAATTAAATCTCTATTTTCCCTTGCTCCTGCTCTCCACACATATTTTTAGATCTCAAAAGTAGGCTTTTATTTTGTTTGCCTTTGCACATTACCTGAGCCAGAAGGAGCTCTGTTCATGCCTCTTCCATTCATAGGTTTCCACTCCAAAATTGTAGCAGAGGATTGACAGGTAACAGGTCTGCAATAAAAGACTCCTACTTCTATAACATTCTTGTAAAAACAACATTAGATCTATGCACTCCAGTCTCAAGTTATTTAGAATGCTTTTACTTTAAAGATATATCCACCATTATCAATTCTGACCTTATACAAGCAGATATTGAACATGACTAAAATGGAATCATAATTGTGTGGGAAAGGGAAGCATCATTAACCAGTCCAGGTGTGCAAAACAGCAGGATTCTGGTTAGAATAGAATAGAAGGTAGAATAATTCCCCAAGATACAAAACTGAAAGCACTAGAACTGTGTAAAGTAAACAATAAAAATTAAAACTTGAGAGGAAAACCTGCAGTATTACAACTTGATTTTTAAAAATGACATAAGAGTTTTACATAGTTAAGGTAAGAAGACTATACATCTTCCATGGTAGGCTTCTTCCCAGCATGTCTCTTAAGAGGTTAAAAAAGGATCATCCACATACAAGTTTTAGGAGACAACTGTTTTTGAATGCTGGTTATTCAGAGCACTATTGCTTTCTGCTGTATCAGTCAGCCCTGACAATGTCTGTTCATAACAACTTGTCTTTCCTTTGAAATTATTTGCAGCTGTCATATGTTGTCCAAAGAAGAGACAGAAAAGTCATTTTATATGCTAATATACTGCCAACACTTACAACTATTTTGCCTCTGCAGTAACTTTCTTTTCCAAGCATAAATGATGTTTCCTTCAAGTGACTACAGATTTCAAATCCTCAGGCAAGAATGAGAGAGGTATTTGCTTCAAATTTATCATCTCATTGCAATCCAGAGACAAAAGCACATTCAGTATGCATGAACAGAAATAATGATCACTCTCAGATGTGAAACCCTTATTTTTCGTAAGTTCATTTGTGAATGATTTCTTTCCAGAACAGGAAGTTTACTGTATTGAGAGGTTTCATGCAAAGTGTTCAGCATAATGCTGTAGGCGTACTGTGGCATGCCCAAGTCATTTACCTGCATGCTTGGAAAAGAAGTATTTTAAAAGATAATTAAAATATTCTTTCAGTGAATTACTGTGTTCCAGGCATCAAGTGTAACACTAAATATCCCGATAAACCTGGCACCTCTCTGAACAACAGGTGTTTGGAACAATTGTGGCAGTTCACCCTGTACGGCAAGAGTTCCCAGTTATGGTTCATAGACCACTGATGATCCACAAGCTGCAAATCCTCTCCAGCTGATCTGTGGTACCATACATGACCATAGCACAAGCACTCTGCAAGTGCTCTCTGGTACAGTGGGAGCCTGGAAGAGTTAAGGACTGACAGCTACCTAGTGGTCCGAAAGTTTCAAAGTCAGTCAGCAACTGCTAGCTCTTTCCTTTTTTCTCATTGTTTAAATACCACTCTTTAAACCACAAGTAAACCGTACCTCTCGTGATCAGAAGCCTTTTTCTTGCCTGCATCTGTGCTCCTGGTTTGTGAAGAGCACTCATCATGAGAAATTTAATGGAGAAGTTTAAGCAGAAAGTATGAGATTCATTTAAAATTAAATAAGGAACAGTAGTGGCAAGATTCCAGTGAGCACTTTCAACAACCCACAGTGGGAAATTCTGCTCTTATGATTCAAAGCAAAGCTAAACCCCTGCAACTGACTTTGTCACTCAGATGCACTCAACAAGGCCTGCAGATGACACAAACCAGTTTCAAATTGGTTTGCGTTTAATTGGTTAAAAGCCCAATTACCTGTGCCACAAAGACAGGAACAAAATGTTTCCTAAATATTGGGAAAACATTAAAGTGAGCAAATTAAAATAGACGTGAAGTTTATTCTGATATAAACATATCACTTCTATCTCTGAAAACAAAGAACTAGTGTGCATATGCTAGTTTGTTTTCTCTAGACATTGTTCTGTGACACAAGAACTACAGAGAACACAGTTTAGTGCAATGGGAAGCCTCTATTCATAGCTTTACAGTTTCATGAACATTATTACTGAGGGCAGTGATAGACTTGCAAATCAAAACCTTAGTAACTCAGCTCTCCTCTTGTCCCATCTGTCTTCAGGCAAAAGTTTACATGGGAACAAATGAGGAAGCAATATACAAGATTCAAGATGTAAAATGCAGCTGGCATGCAGCTGGCATATTCAATTTAGAAATCTTTTTGCCTTGCTTGCTGATCCGTCTTCTCTCATTCTTTAGGAAGAGTTTATAATTCTATTTTGAATGATAAACTATGAGAAACAAGAAAAAAAATGAAGTTTGAAGAAAAAAAACCCTGCTATTTTCATACAACATTTTTAGTAAGAAAATCTCAAAAAGCAACCAACCACAGAAGAGATACACAGTTCACAGTACTTTTCAAAATGTTTTATGGCATATGGCATTCTTTAATATGCAGAGAAGACAGCAGATTTTCAAAGTTTGGAATGATAAAGAAGGGATGATTTCACCTACCTCTCTTGGCAATTTCATCAACATATCTTTGCAGCGCTGCATGCACATAACCCCTTTCTGAAAATCCCCTTGAGCAACTGCCTAAGAAAGCAGTAGAGCATGCCAACAAACTGTTAGTGAGCAACTTGTCTTTAAAATTCATTAAAAGACTGATTCTCTAAAATAAGACTTTGGTTTTTCACATTCAGTAAAGCTAGGTTTGGGATTACAGATCTTTCCTTAGAGTGCTACAATAATTCTGTATATTGCTATATATTGCCAGATAATAAAGACATCCAGCAAAACACTGCAGTCCTCAGGCAGCGTGAACAGGCTAGATGCACGGGACCAGTTCATTCAGATGTTAAGATGACACAACAGTTCATCAAATCTCAAACCACTTCTTCAATAATTTAAGGCCCCCTTTTGTCTCCACAATCAAATTAAAACTTTTGGCCACTGCTTTTGTCTGTTTAGGGAAGCTCTTGAGAATTTTGGAGACAGTGCTCCCCTTCTAGATACTGAGGTCAGTGGTGTTATCAACAAATGCAGGCAACTACTTTTTCTCATATTTACACTCATGTGTCTATAATACTCTATAGCACTGATCAAGCACTCAGAAACTTCACTCAGGCACAACCATGCCTCACAAAACTTTGGCAGGTTTTTTCTTCAGATTTTTCTCATATTGTGCTAGGCACTTTTTTTGTAATTACCACCGTGATTCTTACCTCACTGTATGATGCCAGAGACTGAGACTTTAAAGAAAATATCAAATGTCATAGATCTCAGTATTTCCAGATCTTCTAATTTTATACTGATTCTCCCACTGTTTAAAGCCTTTGTATGTGGAAAGCAGAATATATGAGGTTGTGGAAGAGAGGGTATTCATGCACAGAAAGATCTCTGCCTGATGGCATATAATATTAATAGCTGTGATGATGTTCAAGAGTTTGTAGAGTCATGAAAGTTTTAAGTTACAGAAGACTTTTCACATGTGGCTAATAATATCTCCTTGCTATATATGAATGTTGGCTATCTGCAGCCATGATGAATACTACCATAATATACTTTCAATCAGCCCAGCTGCAAATACTAGTGCAGTATGATGAGTGTTCCAAAGTGACTAGTCTTGCTGTGTACGTTACATGAAAGCAGGGTGACCTGAGCTGTATACCAGCCCTATCCCCCTTCTTCAGTCAAGCACAGGCCACCTGACACATTTATGATTCAGAAAGGCAGCTGTTTGTTTTATTATCAGCCACGCTAGCCAAATCATAAAGCAACAAATCTGAACTAGAAGATATAAACACCACAGCAGAAATGACTGCGATAAATTAGGCAAATTAAAAACCATTAAACGATTGCAACACTGAATGCAAACACGAGATCTGCTATCGTACATCTAAGTGAAGGAAATGTATCCCTCAGCAAGTCTGCAATGCCAAGCATTCATACAACTAATAACTGGGTCAGAGTTTCCCTCTACAACCCCAGTGACTTATAAGGAAAACTGGGAAGAACACATACTGATTCAGCCTGATAAGAGAATACTTTGAAGAGGTTCTTCTCCACATCAGCTTTGTGCACATGAATATCTGCTTCACCATCGCTCCCCTTAAGTAACTTTGCATACAGTTTTTCTATACTCTGGAAAACAAAGCGTAGGCATCAACCAAGGACCTTACAAATAGGTGTGTTTATAAGAATTAAAACTGGAAAAGAACTTACATTCATGGCAATCTCTAGAAATTCATCAGCAAGATCTGCTTTTCCAATATCTATCCATCCTTTCCCAGTTTTCATAGACATCTGAAGGAGAAAACAGGTGGCTCTGTGAAAATATAATCACTTTGAAGAAAAGCAGTATTAGCTCTCTTTGATGCACATACAGGAGAGGGGTATTTCAGGTCTTCGATTTCTGACATGCGCCTCACATGACTGAATGAAGTTCTTGACACTTAGATGCAGCATAAGGCTTATGGTGCCCTACCAGACAATATAATAAGATACTAAAATAAATGAATATGCTGCTCATACAACATTTTACCATATGACAAAGATGTGCTAGCTGCACTGTCCAGAAATTCCTAACTGCACTGGCTCAGCAAGGTGTCCCCTGTGATAATAAAGGTCCCCCTTCAGCATACATATTCCCCAGAACTACAAGTATATTTCACTGCCTTTGTAAAGCAACCACAATGGGGTTTGAAGGTTTCCCTTGGTGATCAACTGTACTTCATTACTCACCCACCATTAGGCTTACCAAAATCTGTCTTCGAATAGTCGCCTCTGGAGGATCGCTGCCTTCACAAAAGCACACCAGTCTGCAAGCAACAAACCGTACTGCAAGAAAACAGTACATTTTTTTTTGAAAGTCAAGCCCTGCCATATCTGAAAAATTGTTTGCTATTTTAAATTACAAGAAAGAAAAATTTGAAACCTTTGGGAGTCAAAGCAGTATGAATTTTAGCCAAGCTGCTTAAAATTGCTTTTTAGGCAGTAAGAAAAAAAAATATATTCTCATCAGAATACCTATTAAACCCTTTAAGTTAAATACATGGTATTCAAAGACTTAATTACATTGTAGGTGCTTACAGTAACATGTCTTCAGAGCCTCAAAACAGCCTTCAGCAAAATAGGGAAATGAAGTTTAATAATCTTGACATTTCCAAAGTAAAAAGCAAAAATATTTTCAGGCCTTCCTTATACATCAGGGATGGAAAAGACACCACTTAATGTATTTAAAATAGCCTCTCCCTGGCCCTTCAGCTGTGATACAAGATCTGAGAACATTATGCTCTACAATTACTACTTATTTTGTGTAAACTTAACCTTCTCCCTGTACCTAATATAATTTATATGATGCAGATTATACATAATTTTGACTATAATCCCTCAAGACAAAAATGTGGGCCAGATACTGCAATCCTGCAGAACCACATAAAGAGCAGGTTGAGGGAAAAGACCAAAAGCTCACTTCTGCTTTCCCCCGGCCCTGCTCCTGGCTCCAAGCAAACCCACCAGCTGTATACCCAGCTAAAACAGGGAAGTAAAAAGAGGATTTTGAGTTTTTCTGTATGTAAATATTGATGAGATAGTTCTATTAAAGAAACATTCTCACTTGATATAAATTAAGATATAGACAACTGTCTAAAATTTATATTTGTGTTATTTCCATAAATTTTTAATTAAAACCATAGCATTAGAAGGCAAATTACAGCTTTCTTTGGTTAGATCACCTTTCTACTGATGCTCTGGCATGGAAAAGGGGGCAGGGGTGGACTGTCTACACCAATTCTGTGTCTCAAGGCATCACCATTACACTAGGGTGCTCCTTCCTGAACTGCTTATAGAACAGCTGTGTATCTTCCTCTGTCTACACCCTATAGCTGCAAAGATCCAAACAAATCTACAGCACTACATACATGCCTGTCAGCAAAGTTTTTCCATTTCATGCTACAGCACACAAACACATTTAAGAAGGTATAGAACACATACATACATTTAGCTCTTTGCTCATCATTGACAATGCAACCCATGTGTTTGGTCACAGTCCAGTTCCACAGGTTTATTGCACTCTCTTCAACCTGAGTAGGAGAATTCCGACAGATTTAACTTTGTTCTGGATTTGTGTCATATTGAAAGTTGCTGCTGGAAAAGGAACCTTCTGTCATGGGTATCAGAGTAATGATCTGTCTGGATGTTTGCATAACTTCCTTTTGCATTGGAGTCAAGGGTGTGGGTTTTCCAAAAAACTGTTAACATGATCCCACAGGGAGATTTGGGATAGTGACCTGAAAACAAGCACACTGAATGGACCACACAGCATTTCTTCAGCTAAAAGTATGCATCATTCTTTTCTACAGATTCATAATTTCAGAAGATAGATTCAGTCTTATCAAAGACTATTTCACATCTTCCTAAGACATGAAAGCACTTCCAAGATGAAGCAAGGTAAAAAAGAACATGACTGTGTAAATCCAGGGCTGACAAGACCTGGAACTAAAAAAACCTAATTAATCATATGACCAATAGCACATGTATGTTACATCATCCATCATTGCCTTCAGCTCCAATGTGAAATTATGCATAACAGTGAATTCTGTAAGTGAAGTGGTGGATTTCAGAAACATTCAAGTATGTTCCTAAAAAAAATCCCATTAATCTGTCATATTACTGAAATGTCCTAACCTATGTTTCTATCAAGTCCTTTCCCAAACTTACCAAAACATGACCTCACTTCATCCCAGATGGACAGAGTTTCTCACACTCATAGATACAGAATTTGTGCAACAGCACATCATCATGTCCAAAACACAACCGATTCACTGTCAGCTTTCAGAATACATTACGTACGTCTTAAACAGGTGCTGAAGAATTTGAAGGGACTGGAAAAGAGCTGTAAGAATTGCTTCAGGTTTGAAAATATATCTATAGCAACACTTCACCTTTTTTCCTTATCAAGAAGAAAATCAAGTAGCTTGAATTACTTTAAATACCTACCTACATCAGGAAACTTCTGATGTCAACAAAGAAAGAACAAGGGCTACTGTATATATACTACGGTTAAAAAGATGATGTAGTTCTACCTAAAGACAAGAAGCTCCTTTAACAACCCACCTTGAAGGGTTGCACTTCCCATCACTTCAAATCCTAGTTTCCAGTATAGATCTTGCCTACAAATATGTTCTTGCCTAAGTAGGAGACATTTCACAGGCCCTTTTATCGGACATCAGATTACAAATTAATGATTTCTTTAAAAATAATTTAGCCCAACTTATCCAGGAAGAATTGAAGGATCAGTTTCATGCTCCTGTATTTCTCTATAGCTGAGCATACTTTCTGCCATGGACACTTGCTAGCCTATCTTGCTTCTTGTCACAAATTTAGGACTTTCAAGATCAGTCTTCCTTAGATGATAATTGCTATGAGTTAAATCTCTCTTCAAAATGCAAACTGTGAAGGAAAAGGTTAGCCAGTATCTCAGCTGGGCCTATTTTTATGCCAGATGCATATAGTGCCCATCAGACTTCTTTTTGAAAAAGGCTTTTTAAAGTAGACATTTACTACTTTACAAGTACTGCTCTAGAAGAAATACAGAAGGAAAAAACTCCTAAAATTAGAAACGTGATAAACAAACCCCTAGTTCACTTTTATGATGTATGAAAATGAGTACTTCTCAGGCTAATATTATGTACTGGGTTTATCAGGCAGTTAAAAGGACATGCTTCCTTGTTTTCTTCTTCCTCAAAGATCTGCAATTGTTATCAGAATCCGTGTACAAGATGAGGAAAGACCACTTCTCTGACCCTGTACCCAACTCTTAAAGCACCAGCACTCTATGCTTACATTTTTATGTGAAATTACAATTAGAGGCTTCTAGGAAATTGAAATAATAAAAACCTTTAACATCACTAAGCCACCGGCAACTTTTCCCATTATGATGCACTTTTATACTTAGGATCATCCTTTCGCATCGACTTTTTAAACATCACATTTACCACTTTATTTTGGAATTTCGCGCTATGGTGTTAAAAGATGAAAAATTAAACTCTTTTGTTTACGTCTCCATAGCGCTGAGGTTACAGATTCAGCTTCACCGCAGATGGGCAGCGGGATCCCCGGCCCGCAGAGCAGCGCCAGCCGCAGTCACCAACCTGGGCCAGTGGCGCCGCCGAAGGCGCAGCAGCGGAAAGCCCCGCTCCCTCCGGCGGGCCGGAGAGGGGCACCGGGCCGGGGGAGCGGGGCTCTGCCCCAGCCGCGCCCCCGCCCCCCTCAGGAATGCTCCCCGCCGCCGGGCAGAGCTCTTCGGGGAGGGCGGCGATGCGGGACGGGGCCTCCTCCCTCAGCAGCTCCTCCACCAGCCCTGTAACACAGGAGAGGGGAGG
This sequence comes from Microhierax caerulescens, assembly GCA_035590215.1. Classification (NCBI taxonomy): domain Eukaryota; kingdom Metazoa; phylum Chordata; class Aves; order Falconiformes; family Falconidae; genus Microhierax; species Microhierax caerulescens. The sequence goes on along the minus strand of JAVJGJ010000034.1, from coordinate 13,423,383 downwards.
TGGCTGTATCACCCCTAGGCGCTTATCGGGAAGGCAGCCCCCGCCCCACGGCAGGCGGTACCTTGCACCGCCTCCCGCCGTGCCCCCGCCATGGCGGCCGCCGCCCCGCCCGCACCCCGTGCGGCGACCAGAGGGGAGAGGGCGCGCGCGCCGCGCATGCGTGCTTCCAGCCCCGCACGCGCGCCGCCGCGGAGCATGCCGGGCCCTACGCCACGGCCGCGCCGAACCCAGCGCTCCCGGTGGCACCGCGCGCCGATTGGCCGTCTGGAGCTACTGTCCCGCCTACCGCCCCCGAGCGACAGGCACCGGGGCCAATCGGACAGCGCGGCGGATCGGCCTCCCCGCTGGCCGTGCGGTGGGCGCCGCGGCCGTTCTGGAAGGATCCCGGGAGCAGGGCCCGGGCGGGCGCAGGCGATATGTCGGGGCTGCTCCACACGACGCTGAGCGGGCTTAACAGCGACTCCTACTGCGAGATCAGCCAGTACCGCGACCAGCACTT
>JAVJGJ010000034.1:13355600-13384803 GCA_035590215.1 Microhierax caerulescens | reverse complement strand
GCGACAGGAGTCTAAAGAGCGTGACCTGTTGCTCTCCTTGCAGACTGGAATTACGTTTAACACCACGCTCTTGTTTGCAGCGTAGCTCTCCATTTGTGGTGTTGGTTAGCAGTTCGTCCATGCTGCAGTTCTCTGGCAGCTCAAGCCAGTGTGGTTTGGGGTTTCTGTGATTCCAGCCACGAGTTCCTCTGCCTGTGTGACTGAGCAGTAAGTCAGCACAGAGTTAATATTGAAAAAAGATAGCTTTTTCTGGTAGGTTAGCTTTCAGCTGGCTCAGCTCTCTGAAGTGGCATACCATGTGGTTGCATGAGAGTGAATGTTTGCTTGAGAGGGGGTAGGAGTGTGGTGAGAGGGACACAGCTGTCACAGCTTAGGCTGGCACAGGTTGATAGAAAACTTTTCACCTTTCCCACTTACCTGGCTTATGGACAGTTCCCTGAGAGTGCATATAGTCTGACTAAAATTGAGTGGGTGTTTTTTTTTTTTTCTCCTTTGTCATTTGAATCCTCCTTACCAAGTTTTGATTTGGGACAGTATTTGGGTGCGTTTTCTTTCTGTTCAGAAGACTTAATGGTCTTGCTGGAAGATAGTTCTTGCCTCCTCAGGCTAGGTATGTTGTCCTTGTCCTAGGTATGTTGCTGCTGCTGTGTAGTCCTGTTATTGTGCAGACAACCTATGGAAATGGTGCATTTTCTCTTCAGGAATGTGTCTGTATCTCTTTGGCAGTAGTGCCTTAGACTAAAGTTCACTGTGGCTTCCAAAATGCATCCCTGGATATCATGGGGCAGGTGGAATACAGTGAAGTGTCCTTTGTTACATGTAATAGGACCATCAGTCTTTGGTTTTACCCTGTGTTTTAATCATGTATCACTTTTGGGAAACATACAGTTGGATTTAACTTGCAGAAAGGCAGAGATGAGAATTTGTGCACATAACAAGGGTTGATTGAGGTCCTTGCTCAGAGACTGTTGCTGTAGCTGTTCTGTGATGACTTTTCAGTGTGAAATTAGTTTGTGCTTTTTCAGCCTGGGAATGGACTAACTTGGGCTGGCTTTAGTACAGGGAGAGAACAGAAACTTTCTGGCAGGAAAGATGAGGGATGGCAGAACAACAGCAGCTGTGGTGGGAATCAGCCTGCCGTTATGGTTATGATGAGAGCAGTTTAAAACCCTTGTCTCTACCAGCAAACAGAAAACCATGGTATAAATACAGTTGAAACTGTTTAAATGCTAGGGGAAACTCATTAAAACTTGTTTTCATTTTTAACAAATATTACCAACATTTGGGTTGCTATGTAGGAAGTATGCAGTTAATCTTACGTGGCCAGGAGAGGTAAAAGGGGCTGTGGTATATTCCCTTTGCTCAGTTTTCTTTCCTGCTCACTCTCTCAAATCCTGTTGGCAGGGCTTGGCAGGATGCGTGCCCTGTCACGTGTGACCACAGAGCTCTGACTTCGAGTCCTGCCTTACGTTAACATACATAGATTTGCAAGAGGTTTTGTTTGTTTTACTTTAGTCTATTTGCATCAAGGTGCATTAGATGAAGGCAGGTTAGACATTTACAGTTTTAAAAGATGTGGAATCAATCAAATCAGTTCAGTTTGATTTTGTAGATGTAGTGTAAATTTTACAGGTGCATGTTTTATATTTAAGACAAATGGAATAAGCAAAATATGTTTCTGCAGTTGAGGAATGGACCTGCCTTTTTTTGTTGGGTTTTTTTTCACTGTTCCTTGTTATTTTTAGAGCTGTGTAGCTCTGCTTGCTTCTTTTTTTTAATTTGTAAAGTAAAATAAAAACTTTGTGAGTTGTCTTAGCTTTGTTGTTTTCTCAGGTTTTTAACAGCATGAGTTTGAATAAAGGAAAAAAATGTGGAACTGCTGCTAAATGTTGATGTAGCATTTTGATGCCTGTTAAGGTAGTACTACAGCGCCTAGAGTTCTAGTATTTGGGCAGAACTGTACTGATAATGTCCTATTTGTATGTAATGTAGTTCTGATAGAGAATTCTAAATGGGGAAATTAAAAGAAATGTGTCTTAGAAAACATTTTATTAAAATTACTTTAGTTAATATAAACCCCATAAACTCATTATTGCTTCATAATTACTTTATGGCTGTCCTACTCCACTATACAATTGGGGGAAATACAGCTGTTACAGACTGCCAGGGTGTGGTGTAACCTCTGTGAATTCCAGAAGAATCTGTGTTTTCGAGGAAGATGTTTGCTGTTCTTGAACTGCTTCAAGCACTTTGTAAAGGACAGATTTGCTGGGTGTGCAGTCTGTCCTTTCCCTGCAATAATTCAGCCGAAGCCAAGAATTAACCAGCCTGAAAGGCAGAAGTGTCCTTGGACGGGTGTGTCATAGGGCTTCTTTGTAATCCTCCCCTTGGTGCTTTGCAAGCTGCTCTGTGAATAAGAGGATAAATTCCTTCTGGCTTTGAGATTACTTGGGGGAGGAAGGTGTTGAGTTTTTTGAATAAACCAGAAGTGCATAAACCCCGCTGAAGCAGTTTGCACTGGTGGTTGCATTTCTCACATCTATGAGTAAGTTTGACACAGTGAGAAGCAACGTTAAGAACTAGTCTTTTTCAGTGAAACATTCTGTGTATTCTCCCAAAGCTGTTGTCTTTCCCTTTGTAGGAACAGAATGAACTTTAAACCCATCCTTTTCACCCTCCAAAGATACTTCACTAAAGCAAAACCCAGGTGTTTCCCAGGCGTGCAATGTAAAGGAAAGAACAAATGATTCCACAGTATCGCATTAGGTACAGGAGGCTGAAGTCACACCTCTGCATTCTGGTACTCTGCATTCACTTTTATTCACATGTGTATATGTATATACACAAACATACGTGCAATAACTCAAGTAGCTCTATTATGAATTTAAAATTGCCAAGCACTCTGCTTGTCTGAAACCGAAGGCATCATCCCTCTAGAAACTCAGGTAGCTCTTAATCTTCATTATAGTGGGCAGCATTTTACTTTAAACCCTTCTGTTCCACACTTGTGTTACATCTGTATTGCCCATAGTTGATATTGACTGTTGACTGGATTAGGAGACCTGGCTGAGGGCTCTTAGGTGCTTCCTTGCCCGTACCCTGCAATTCAGTTTGTGATGACAGACTTCACTGCCTTCCAGTGCCATAGTGCTGGCTCTGAAGGTCCCTGGGCTCCCCCAGAACTTAGGGTGTCTGACCTCCTGGCAGACCATGTGCAGAGCTCCCTCAGGTTGGAGCAGCCGCTCATCCTATGTCCCTCTGAAGCCCCTCCATGAAAGAGTAATAAGCCAGCAGACAAAAGCAAGCCTATCCATCTTCTGGACTATTTCTGCTGTGCTGCAGCTGGTAGGTTCTGCCAGGTTATCATCACACCTTGCAAATAAATTCCAGTTCAGTGGATACAAAAGTATGCGAATCCTTGTTTTGGTAAAGATGAAAAGTTTATTCTTTCTTGGCGTGTTGGCTACTGGACTCTTGCCATTACCTTGTATGCCCCCAAATGCTTTCGTGTGGCGTTAGCGATGTGCTTAGTCCTGGCAGCGGGGAGCTGTTCTCTGTCCCAGCTGCTGACAGCCTTGCAGGGTCTCCTTAAAGCAGGAGGGGGAAACAACAAACAGAAGCTGAATGTTGATTGTTCGGAGGCTGTAGTGAAGAGTCTTGTTTGGGAACCTAGGAGCATGGGTGCTTTTGTCCATCGGTCTTTCTTTTAATAGAATATTTAACCTTTTATTTCTGTTAGTCCTTTAAATGGTGGCTGGCCTAGGTGAGGGCCTGGCGAAGAGGGGGGAAGGAGCTGGGCATGGCAGGGTGTTGTGGATGGGAGGATGGTGAAGTGCTGGATGTGGAACATGAGGCTGTGGCAGTGCATAAAAGCAGGACGATGGTGTGCATGTGGGGTCACCACGTGTCCTGTTTCTCAGGTGGGATAAAACTATGACAAGTGGTCAGCTGTGGTGAGGGCCCACCATCGCAACGTAGCGGCATATACTTAGCCCTCATTAAAGTGATGTTAACAGCCCCTTCTCCCAAACAAGGTATAATGCCTTGAATTAATTTTCATTTGAAACCTTAGAGAGTGTAGTTGTCCCCCTCAGAAGTGGGGGAGAGCTCATCTTTTGGCAAAAATCTGTCTGCCCTGTGCAATGCCAGTATAATTACCTGAAGATTTTTGCTGTTACTCTTTCCTGCTCCCTGCCAGTTTGTTCTGGAAAGCTGCTTTGCTGAAAGATTATTCCTTGCAGCACGGCTTAGTTTTCCCGGCAGTCCTTAGAGGAGGCTGCTACTGCGCTGCTGGTATTACTTGTTCCAACAAGTTTCTTCTGCTCTATCTAATCCTGATCAGCTTTTGTTGTATGTGCCTGCCTGTCTTGGTAAACTTGTAAATTGCCTCAGTCTTTGCTTTTTAGAGAGCTAGGACTTTCTTCTGGGCTGCCATTGAAAGATTACAGAAAGGAAAATGTTCTTCCTAAGATACAAGCTCCCCATCTGCCAAGCTTGACGTCTGTGCTCACGTGTGCCTTCTGGAAGGGGATTGCTGGGGAAATGTTTCAGCTCCCTGGCTCTGGAGGAGTTGTTTACTTGCTGGAGCATAACTTTTGCAAAATCTCTGCAGTGATGATTTTTTTTTTTTCTTCCCCTGAAGCCTTTGGAGCCAAGTGGCTGGGGTGATTACTAAGACAGGCACTGACAAATGCATCAGGTGGGGCATTCTCCCCTTGCAGCCTCCCAAGAATGCCATGGCAAATGATAATTCAGCACAATTATAGGCCTGGCTTTGGAACATGGCCCTGTGCTGGGATGTGACCATGTTCTTTGTATGCCTCCGAGGCAAAGTATATTGCAAGCAGCTGCAGTGATTGCATAGCTTTTTTTTCTCCCAGTCGTTCATTCTTGAGAGCGACTTTTTTGTGAAGAAGTCTGGTGCCTCTGTGGTTTGTAGTAGCAACTTGATGTTTTCCAGGAGAATGGCCTTGGCACTAGGGAGCAGTGATTCAAAATCCATACAAATATGGGCAAGCACAAAATTTCCAAGGATAGCTACTGTTTCTTATATCTTTCTCAGTGTGACTTGTGCTTGGCCTTGAGCACTCTGTTAGCACAGTCCATGCACCACTGCTGCATGGATGAGTTCTTCTGGGCAGCACACAAGAGCCGCCTTCTGCCCTTGTCACATCAGTGCTTAGAAGAAAGTACACTGCAGGTGGGTGAGTTTAAGCTTGGTTTTAGTGTGAGGAACCTTAACGTCTGAAGAAACCAGCCAACCTGAGTAAAACTTCAGTTTCATGTTAGATAACCTCAGCCTTACCTACAAAGCCATATAGTCCCCTGGAAAGGCTGTCACTGGCATTCTGTCTTCTGTATGACCCACTTGTGCATTTTCCATAGAATCTTGATGACCATGGCAGTTGTCCAGAAGGCTGCCCAGGTGGGTGACTGCTTGGTTGTACTGCCAGTTCCCATGGCTAATTCCCCATTCTGAGACTGAGGCAGTGTTCAGTGCTAGGCAGGGTGCACAGCAGCCCTGATGCTGGTGTTGGGACAGGCCTGGTACAATGGTGAGGAATGTTCCTGTCCTTTAAATAGGGCTAGGAGATTTTATCAAAGAAGGTGGTTTATTGTTGTGGTAACTGAGATTTAGGAAATAGTTTGTGTGTGCTGCTAGCCACACTTCTGTGGTGGGTCCATACATCCTAGCTTGTACATGCAGTGGTTGGAACCTAGTGAATGGTACACCCTTCAGTGTACAATAGATGCTTCTAACCAAATTTTAATTTTTTGTATAATATCTGTGATGATTTTCAGAATTATTTTGTCTGAATGTCATTTACAGGAATCATCTTTGATCTGTGATGGGTACAGACACAGACTGGCATTGTTTTCACCATAATACTTAATATATAGCCGTAAGAATGTCTGTAAGGTAGCTGAATAAACAGCAATATCCATCCCTTACTAATTGTTCAAGAGGTCCTTAAGAATTTGAAGGATTCCTGCCTGTACCTCTTCCTTCAGGTCATGCTTCCTTACAGTCGAAGATGTTGCAGAGTCAAGACCTTGTGTGGATTACAGGTGCTCAGACCAGCTGGGATGCTGCTGCACTGCTGAGGTTGAGCATCTAAAAAGTTAATGTCATCTATATGTTTCTGGTTTGAGTTGCTTAACATCAAGAAAGGAAATACGTCAGGGTTGCCTGGGTGACTGAAGTCTGTCATTTCCTTTCCTGTCAGGTTTGACCTGAAGTTCTGTGATTATTTTAGCATCACTCATTTGTCCCTTGCTTTCTCAATGAGATTTGAGGGTGCCCTCCATATGTTAGGTATATTAAATCATTCTAGCAGATGCATTCTTGTGCTGGGGTATGCGTGTGGTATGCAAGTGTGAATCTCTTGTGCTGTCTTACAGCACCCAGGCTGGTAGGTGTGTTGGTTCAGTTGTATTTTGGGACTCTCTGGACTTGAGTCTCCCATATGCAGGCAAGCTCAGTCATGCTTGTGGGTTATAGCTCTGGATGCTGCAGTGGTGAGCTGCCTCGCAAAGTCTGCGGGAGAGGTGCTAATCACTAGAGAAGTGATAATTTGGGCATTGCAGTTCTGACAGCAGTTAACCTTGATGTAAAAAGCGTTCAGTTTTTTTCCTCTGCCTCCAACCACACATGCTGTTCTCTTTCTTAGTTTTTAGTGCTTGACCCCTGCAGTGAGGTAGTTCAAAAAGCAGGCAGAGATAAGAGAGGCAGGAACAGTAATTTTCAGGGAAGGATGAGGCTGCTTTTTGGTTGAGTTAGCTCTCTGAACTAGCTCATAGGGTCACAGGTGCTTGTGTTATGAGAGGAGGAGAGTTTGAAGATGGGGAAGGAAGGAGTGGTACAGCAATTATCTGTTTCTACAGCTGTTAGCTGTTATGTCATTTTAGCAGTAACATGTAAAAGCACTTTGAGACTCTTTCATAAAAGGTACCAGACTTCATGTATCTGTATTCACGTGAATCCTAGTCTTATTCCAAGATGTCTTATTTCAAGCTGCTTTTCAGCCAAAAAACTAGAAAACTAGTTACTAAAATTGTCACTTATGATACGCAAAGCAGTGCTAATTTTCTTGAGGTTTCAGTATTACTGAAGTACTTGCACTAGTGCAGAAATGCCAGCACCAGTGCAGTGTGCTTTTTTTGACACAGGAATTAAAACCTATAGCCATACATGAGAAAAAACCAGAATATAGTTTGTTATGAAATTTTGAAATCCTGAGCCTGTTGGTTTAAAGTTCCATTTTACTAAATGGAGCTAAATATGGATGGTTTCGAGACTCCAAATGTACACTGTGTGTGCATGTTACTGGGCCACGCCTGATGGGACTGGGTGTCATTGTAAATTCACAGATTATTTTTAGGAGAATAAATGAAGAATTAGTGACAACCTAGTGGTTCTTATTGCTGTAGCAATATGCATTTGAAATCATGTACATTGGGAAAAGGGGAGGGGGATTCTTTGGAAATGAAAGCAGCAGTGTTTTGGGAGTCAGGGTACCAGTCTAAATTACTTTCTTCAAGACAAGATGCCAAGCAGGAGTGTTGTATAGCTATTACTGTGAGCTACTCAAATAATAAAACTATGTAAGAGCATTGACTGACACATGTTCCATCAGGCCCTGGTTCTACAGTAACCCTTGGGGTGCTTTCCAAGTAGGAGCGTATGTATTCTTTGATGCCAATCACAACAAGCAGCCAGTCTTCTCCAAGTCCTTAATGGCCAGAGGTTAAAATGAAAGCTATCACAGAATGATTCTTGCATTTCCTTCCCTCTGCATGAAAACTTTCCACTTTGCCTGTATTGTTTATCTGCATCTGCTTTGTTCTAGGATAGTACTTTTGGTGAGGTGGCCAAAATTAGCATGCTGAGGACTTGTCTGAGAGGAAAAGGGTGGGGAGAGGGAAAGCAGCAGGCAGGAAAGAACTGTGTTCAGAGGTGGTGGGAAAGGATGATAAAAGCACAGTTAACTTGTTTCAGAATTAAGAGAGCATGCATGAAGGCTGAAGGCTGCAGTATACCTTTTAGTTTATATGAAAAAGATGTTGCTCTTGGACCTCTGTTATGCTAGCAGCAATAGCACCTTTTAATGATGGGTAATTTGACCATCTGAACAAATTATGAAAAATATGAAAATATTTTTAATATGGAAAAAAATGAAAATATTTATTCAAATATGAAACAAATGCATGACACGGATCTCAAGGGGAGTTTGTGGAGGATCTGCTCAAACAGTGAGATTATTGCTTGCTAATTCTAAAATACTGGGGACTTTTATCAGTTGCAGGATGAAAATTCAGTTTGGTGGTGTTACATATATGTTAACTTGCAATTTCCAGCAAAGCTAAACCAAAATAAGGGACTTGGGAGAGGCAAGGAATGCATGCCTTGCCAAATGGAAAGATGGGAGAGGCTAAAACTGGCATGTACTGTGTGGGAGTGTACTATCTGCTGAACATCTTACCCCATTAGAAATGTACACAGAGGAAAGTGTACTGCCTCCTTGCAGAGCGAGGCTGGCAGGTTCCAGGATAACTAGGACTCTTGTTCCACAAAGTTTCTCTCATTTCTCTGGTGTTAGGATAAAGATGGTAATGGGTGTACTGAATTAGAAGTGTTTTCTTACTTCCCTTTACCCAGTCTGTTTGATTCACTGCTGTGCTGTGCTTGAATCTATCTGAAAGCTAGCCATATAAAAATTAAAAACTTCAGCCAGACTTAGGCTGGCTAATAGGGTTGGCAGAAGGAGGGGAGCAGCATTAGCTCATATTCAGTTAGGCTCATGTTGAAGTTGCAAGCTGTGTTTGGGAATTTGCTTACTTGCTTTGTGGTATACTTAGTTTTTGTAGGTTCTGTATGGCCTTGAAAAGTTCTGTGTTAGTATTCAGCTAGTTGGAAGCTGCAAGTTGTCAACGGTAGCTTCACCCTTGGTGCTGCAGTGAGACATGGCACTGCTTGCTAGTGCTGTCAAGCATGTTTGAGCAGAAATAGCATATTTTTATGGGTAGGTCTTTGTTACATCTTTTTTTCTCTGGATATTGTCTGAATGTGTTCATGCTTGTGAAGTTTCTAGGTGGGAAGTGTGTCAACTGTCAGGTCCTCATATCTTGGTTTTGGTTTGTTTTTTCCAGAACTCTATTAGACATAACCTGTCCCTGCACAGCAAGTTTATTAAAGTCCATAATGAAGCTACAGGGAAGAGCTCTTGGTGGATGCTCAATCCTGAGGGTGGTAAAAGTGGAAAAGCACCAAGAAGAAGAGCTGCCTCTATGGACAACAGCAGCAAACTTGCAAAAGTCAGAAGTAAAGCATCCAAAAAGAAGCCTCCTCTCCAGTCTGCTCCAGAATCTACTGCTGACAGTCCTGGCTCCCAATTCCCTAAGTGGCCTGGGAGCCCATCCTCAAGAAGCAATGAGGACTCTGACATGTGGAACACCTTCCGGCCTCGAACCAGTTCCAATGCAAGCACCATTAGTGCCAGGCTTTCTCCTATCTTGACGGAGCAGGATGACCTTCACGATGAAGAGCTGCTTCCTTCTCTGGTATACTCCAGTGCATCCAGCAATGTTCCACCAACTGTGACTGAGGAGCTTGAACTCATCGATGGGTTAAATTTGATGTCTCCCAGCTCATCTGTGTTACCTGCCCAGCAGTCTGCCTCAAGTGGTCAGATCCAGAGAGATTCCAGCTTTTCCTTGAGGAGCCCAAGTGCAGCTGGTCAGGCCACTACTTTTGGCAATTCCCTGTTTAACCCTGTTGATATCTCGCTGCAAAGTTCTGTCAGCCATTTCTCTGCCCCTCAGACCTTGGAAGCTCTTCTGACACCCAGCTCTCCGCCTCCAAGGGACGTTATGATGACTCAGGTCGATCCAGTCCTCCCTCAGTCTGGCAACAGGATGAGCAGCCGAACTCTTCTGCTTCTAGGTGGACAAGCTGCCCAGAGTAAGATGAGCTCAGGCAATCCACGAGGAAAGCAGACAGAGCGGCAGGCAGAAGCAGTCAGTGCCAATGTTTTGCCATCAACGCTTCCCATAGTAACATCTCAAAACACTGCCAGCATCACCAGTTTGAAGGCTCCAGTTTCTGCAACAACTACCCAGCCAGTCCAGCTGGGCAGTCCACTGCTTCTTTCTTCTGCAGGCCCTGCTCCCTTGGGATTGAACCAGGACAGGCTGCCCACTGACCTGGACATTGACATGTACATGGAGAACCTTGAATGTGATATGGATTACATAATCAACAGTGAACTCATGGATGGAGAAGGACTGGACTTTAATTTTGAACCCATTTTGTCTACTCCCAGCTATCCCAGCACCTCACAGGCCTCCAACCATACCTGGGTACCAAGTTAACTTCAGGAGCACAAAAAGGTAGGGGCAGTTATGTAAAATGCTACATACAGCTCTATAGTGGGAACAGCCCTGTCTGGGATGGTTCCTGTGCCCAACTCTGCAGCAGTTACAAGATACCTCTTTGGAAGCACAGGTGGTGTTTGAGTAAAAAGCTTCTGGGAGAGCCACATTCCCTTTTTAGAAGGAGAAAAAGTTGTGTAAAGGTAGGTAGATTTAACTTACTGGGTAGTAAACTCCTTTATGGAGTAAAGCAGTAACCTGAATGAAACTCTTGTTGTCTCCTGTTACCAAAGGTGACTGTATTGCAGGATGTTAATCTCTGCCATGCAGTGTCTGTAGCTCTGAAGTTGACATGAGAGGATATGCTGCTTCCATAAATAAAGACATGATCCTATATATACAGGATGGTTGTGCTGAGCTGAGCACACACTGTGTTTCTGTTCAGGTTATTACCCTTGCAAAATTATCTAGTATGTGTAGTTGCAAAGTGTGTCTATGACTGCCTGCTTTGCCTGCAGCAGGACACAATCACTCTGTTATGAGGCCTTTTGCCCTGCCCTTATCTGGGATAGTGCCTGTAAAGTCTGGTAAGTTGGCTCATCAGCATTTACTGAATTGCCTATGTACCTGTTATTAGAATGAGAATGGGAAGTGAGAGTTTGCAATGTGGAGGGAGATGGAAGGAGGAGGGATGTGTTGGTGCTATCCCATTCACAGCAAAGCTGCTTCTTCAGTGATCTTTCATATTTGCTCAAAAATTTCTGAAGTCAGTTTGGCAAGTAGTGTATATGAGAACAAGAGTTAAAAATGACTTATTCTGAGGACGTGACACCCTGATTTGAAGCTCTAAAGAACTGAGAGAAATGGAGCTGAAGGCTCCATTCACACTTGGAGCTCAATTATCTAACAGAAAATGGTCAGGGTTTTTATGGACTGGAGCATAGGCTGGATGTTGGTTGAAAAGTAGGAAGCCTTGCCAAGAGTATTTCCTGTTTAGGAGGTAGATGTGGCATTTGTTAGTGTTGCAAATTCAATGCCTAATACCGGCCAGCTGAGCAGGCAGAAATAAGGGCAAAATGAAGATACTGCTTCAGCTGTGGGAAGCCCTTGAGCTTCAAAATGATGGAGACTGAAATTATCATGTACTTGACCTTAATACTCTTTCCTAGGCACCTGAGTAACCTGGAGGTAGTTTGGACTAGGTGACCTTTAGAGGCCCGTTTCAACCTAAATTTTCTGGTGATCTCTGTTGCTGTTCATGCTGGAGACCACATATTAAGTTAAATATTTTCCTGCACGGCCCCGGTATAGCCATTCTAGACAAGTGGCTTGGGTCTAGACAATGTGAAGTGTTGTCCTTTGAGCTAGTGGTACTTAAACCCTGTGAACATTATTGATCCACCACTATATGTTGATGTTTTAAACACATTTTAACTCCTTTTATCCCAAGTCCCAGCACACTACTTAGGATTTCATCTATTAGTAATGTTCTATCACTACTTAACAGATCTAACTTTACTGTAGCAAGAAGGAGGAACAATCAAGCTTTTCTGTTCTGTTACAGGGCTTTTTATAGTCTGGTGCATTTGTTAACTGTGCTTTTACTGAATTACTAAGTGGCTGTCTTAAATTGAATATCCTAACTTCAGGTGGAATATGGCAACTCAGTTTTGATTTCAAAGACAAATTTGGTTGACAAAACACTGGTACACTTCAACCCATGTTAGGACTGTTTGCAAGTTATTGACAGAGGCTGTGGCCTTTTGACCAGTGTTTCCACTGGATATTGCTCTGAGCTTTTGTGGTTGTGGGGTTTTTTTTATTATTTTTCTTGCCATGCTAGGGCAGGCCGTCATATTTGGGGAATACATTGACTTTGTAGGGTTGAAGTGTTTTGCACAGGGGCGTTTTCAAAACATAGGCAAACCGTCCTGCAGTCCTGGATGCATTATCTGAGTTGGATAGGCAAGACCTCTGTCCACAGAATACCAGGCATACTGTTTTTTGAGGGTGAAGCAGAGAAGCTGAGGGAATGTTTATCAGAGGGTAGGGTCTAGTACTGCTGAAGATGTGGCTATAATCAAACACTTAGGAGGGAGAACATGAGCTCTTAAGAGCATGGTTGTGTTCGTGTCCCATGTTATTCCATACTTAGCATGTGGGTTGCTTAATCAAAGCAGGGGAGCTATCTGATGTTTAACACCCTGGATTTGCTTTATTCCATGTGTGAAGCTGAAGCGATACTTTCTGGGAAATATGCTGGACACATGCTCACCAAGAAAGGAGCAAAATCTGGAGCAAGCTCTGAATGGGTATCCTGTTTCAGCAGAAAGTGTAGCTCCTACATGCCTTCCCAGTGAACAATTCTTACCAGCAGTACTGCATTTGGAGAAGTAACGCCCTGTTCAGCGTGCTTTGTGCCGAGCCTTTTAGTATGTGCTTAGATTGTTTGCTTTTTCTGAGCTTTGCAAAGCTTTTCAGTTTTGCCTGTGTCCTGGAATCCATGGAAGGGGATCAAGGGGCACTTCTTCCCAAAGGAAAGCCAGTATTGTGTAAAATGCTGCCAAGACAGAGGTGGGTCAGGTTTCTTAGAAAGGGGGAACAGGGTGTGTATGGAGAGAAATAGGAGGGTTCCTGGAGGCCAGGAAGGACCCTGGGAAAAGAAGGCAGAACGTTTTTGCAAATTTACAGGTTCCAAAACCACGTGAGCTGCCGACATCAGTGTCTGTGAGGAGGTCAAGATTGTGTCATCTCTCCCTTCTCTGAATCTGTTATTGCAGTGAGTTCTCAGGGGTCCCTGTTTGGAAATGACTGTTCAGGGAAAGTATGGCTGTCACTATATATATTGTTCCAGTGTGCCAGGCTTTTTTCCTTTCACATCCTTCCTATGAATGTGGGTTTTTTAATTCACATTGGCAAAAGCTACTTTAATTGATTACTAGCCTAAAGCTGTCCTGGGTAGTTAGCTGTGGGTTTAACTTGTAGCTTTCGGGGTCAGTTACAGGTGTAACACTGAGCAAAAACTGTTCGTCAATAAGTGCCAGTGATTACACTTGGCAATTTGAACAGCCAGAATGAAACTGAAGCTGGGGAAATACTTCTCTTTGTAAGCAGGAGAAGATGTTTAGGAATAAGTACTTAGTCTCTCTGTAGCAGTTGGGAAGATGCAAGCTAGTTGGTGTTGGCCATGGTGCTCAAAGCTAACATGACTTTACCCCTTCTTGCAAGTTAAATGCTGAAGAGCTTGTAGGCAGCTTCACCAGGAGTCTGTTTGAACCCTGTGTGTCTTTACTAGGAGATTAGAGATCAAACATTGAAGCTTTGCCTCTGCCCAGCAGTGATGCAACACCCACTAACCTAGCTATTTAGCCACAGAGGAAGAAAGTCAGCGTGTGAATACTTTCCTTGACCAGGAAAAATATAAATTCTGCAGTTTCTGCTGCTGTTGTCTGGTAGCTACAGCTCAGTTGTAAACCTGCCATTCACTGGTTAAGGCACTGGTTGTGCAAGCCATACAGTGACTTCCAGGAGCCTTAGTGAGCCAGGTCATGGAAGAAGGGTAGCCACAGCTGGAATTAGACTGTGGCATGCAGGTGCTCAATCACAGGCAACCACTCTTGCCTTCAGCACTTAATTCAAGTGTCCTCCATTCCAGTCATGGGAAGTGTGGGTGGCCACCTGGCTGTCTCTGAGCAGCTCAGGGTCTTGGGGCTTGTTCATCTACCTGTTACGTATTTCTGCAAGCCAGTAGGAGGAATACATGGGAATAGAATTGCCTCTTTTGTACAGCGGTACAGTTTGTGCCTCATTGACAAGCGTAAAGTCCATCCACTCTTCTGGTGGACATTAGTTAATGATCTTTAGCTGTTCAGTTAGACTCCCTGTAGCTTTATACCCCGGAGAACTCTATCCCTTGCCTAGCTTGGTGTGAAGTCATGGTTTTCTTGCTGTGCTCTATCTAGTTCCCTTTGTTCCAAATGCTGTATTTTTGTCTACCAGATCGTTAATAAAATAAAACCCTCATCAACTTGCAGTTTCCCAAAGTAGTATGTTGCTTTGGCTTCTGTTTAAAATTCCTGTCTTGTCTTGTTTAGGGCTCATTCACTCTTGGTGCCTCTTTCCCTTTCTGCAAGTTTGTTTGATGCTCACTATTGCTGAATGCAACTGATGGGATGCTCCTCATTTATGTCACTATTCTGCTTTCCAAAATGGATCACAGACCTGCGATAGAGGTTTTATGTCAGTGTCCTAAGTCTGTTTAGACCTATTCAGAGGCTTGTTTGAATGAGTTGTGTCAGTGTCCTGTTTTCAGCTGGGATAGAGTTAATTTTCTTCCTAGTAGCTGGTGCAGTGCTGTGTTTTAGATTTAGTATGAGAATAACGTTGATAGCACACTGGTGGTTTTAGTTATTGCTAAGCAGTGTTTATGCTAAGTCAGGGACTCTTCAGTTTCTCATCCCCTAACAGCGAGAAGGCTGGAGGGGTACAAGAAGTTGGGAGGGGACACAGCCAGGAATGCTGACCCAAACTGGCCAAAGGGATATCCTGTACCATAGGATGTCGTGCTTGGTATATAAACTGGGGGGAGTTGGCCGGGGGTGCGGGAATCACTGCTTGGTGACTGGCTGGGCATCGGTCAGTGGGTAGTGAGCAACTGTATTGTGCATCACTTGTTTGTTTTGTGCAGGGTTTTGGGGTTTGTCTTGGTTTGGTTTTTTTCTTGAGTTTTATTTCTTTTTGTTATCCCTCTTCTCATTGCTATTATTATTGTTATAATATTTTACTTTATTTCAATTATTAAACTGTTCTTATCTTGACTCATGGGTTCTACCTTTTTTCTGATTCTCTTCGCCATGCTGCTGGAGGCAGGGGGGAGGTGAATGAGCAGCTGTGTGGTACTTAGTTGCTGGCTGGGGTTAAACCATGATAGGCAGCTTGGTTGAGGTGAGGCAGAAGACCTGAGAAGGGATCTTTAGACTTGCAGGGGAATGAGATATCTAGAAATGCTTAATTATTTGTGAGTAGATACAGGATTTCTTTTAGTGGGTGAGCATAAGCAGTTTTAGCATATGATCTCTAAAAATCCCTTTTTTAGCCTTTTCCCTGTCAGTTGATGTTTGTAGTTTCTTAAGGTGAAGAGTAATTTTCCTCTTCCATGCTGCTTTCCTGCAATAACCAAGTCCTCCTTTAAACCTCCTTATCTCGCAGTGCTTTGGTGCTGTCGCTTACAGGAGAAGTGCTTACTTTTGACCTTTGTGCTTCTGTTTTGTCTTTGTGTCTCAATTATATTCTGAAGCTTGGAGCTGAGCAGTTGCATCCTCCACTTGACTTTCCATTGATCAAGGTCTCTTGTCATCTCTGTTCCTTGCTGCAAGTTGGCATCCTTTGAGCAGCAGAGTCTGATTGATAGTAATTTTCTTCTGTGTCGAGGATTCCCACTGAAGCTGAGATCTAACCATTCACTCTATTTTTCTTCTTCCTAGTGTCCTTCAGGTTTTGAACATCGGGTTCTGACTTCACTTCCCACCCCTGGCAGAGAAAAGAATGAAGCATGTTGGATTCGGTTTCCCTGCACACCACACCTTGGGCAGAAGGGGTTGCCCACCTGGGAAGAAGGGACAACCTAATCTGGCTGCAACAGGAAGAGTTTAAAAATAATAGTCCTGTTACGTGCCATGGCTCTTCCTACAAACCTGACCCCGCCTTGGACCATCTGGAGAAACCCTGGTCTGTACCTGTCCAAAGAGGAGCCCTGGTAAAAACCTCAGCCAGAAGACTCTGTGCCAGGCAGTAGCGTTTTCCCATGTGAAGAGTTGGGTTTGCTGTAGGAATCTCTCAATGGCTGTCCTCTCTCTGCTATGGCAGAAAGTCTCCCAGTGCCTCGGACTGGCTCTGCGCTCACTTGGCTTGCCCTCAGGGGCAAAGTAGTTGGCCATTTTGATTAAGCCACCAGATGTATATTTGGTATCCCACGGACTCGCAGAGGAATTGGAAGGAGCTTGTTGGTGGAAGCCCTGTGGGGAAAAGGGTGTGCTGTTTCAGGGGGTTGGTTTCAGTGCGCCCATCTTGGGAGCACCCGTTGTTGTTCTGCAGGGAGGGGTGGTGACTGCAGTGTAGAAGGCTTCCTCTTGTCCACCTGAGTGGAACAGGAGGACGTGGAGTTTTTCCACTGTGCCAACTGAGCCCCATTGAATCAGAAGCATGTTTCAAGAAGTCCCTACGCTGTTCTCAGCACTTTCCTGATACACCAGGCTGCTGTAAAATAAGCATAGATGCTAATAGCTGTTTCTGGGACATAAAAACATCATTTTGGGTTTGTTTCTGATCTGTCTTGCTACAGCAGAGAAATGGAAAGCCTGGGTGTGGCCTTAACAGAGCCCTGGTTGCTTTTCAGAAGGGCATTTTCTATAGATGAAATATTTTTTTACTAATCTGGGAACTTTCTACAGTGAATATGAAGCCAACGTTAAGTGTGTCCCCATTAGGTGTTTTAGGCATCTCTCCCTCTGAGAAGGTACCAGTGACAGACTTCTTTTTTCAGAGCTGTATTAAGAACAAACGCATTTGATAATGTGTGTGATTGAGGGGAAAGAACTGGCAGGTCCCTGTGGTTTCAAACCACCTTGGGGAAGAGTTGTACACTATTGTAATCTATATGTAAAAGTAGCTGCAAATTACATAGAAGCTTTTCTAAACCTTTTTAAATATATATATTATATATTTTAATTGAAAATGAGATTATTGGATTAAAAAAACGCATTTGCTGCATCTGTCCCCTTGATACCAGATAACACTACAGTATGGGAGGGGACAGGCCTAAGGCATTTTGGGTCATGAAGCTGCAAATGTCATTGGAAAAGTGGGAAGGGCACCACAGTGTAACGGGGGAACGGCTGCTCTCCCCAGAACAGGCGGAAGGTGCCTGGGAAGGTGCCTGCGTGGCATGGGATTCAGCCACAGCTATGCAGAAAGCTCTTTCCTCAGCTGGGCACTCCCACCAAGCCAGGAGCACGACGTTAAGGAATGCTAATCATTAACAACGTGCAAGTTCTCAGCTAATCCCTTAAGTAGCTGGACTGCAGCTGATGCATAGGACAGATTCCCACATCTGCTGAGAAGATGGTGTGGACTACATCATGCTAGATATGCTGACACTCTGGTAACCCTTATGGACAACACAGTCTGTTGTATTTGATAGCTTGCTTTTTGGTTTCCAAAGGTTTTTATTTTCCTCCTGAAGCTTCTGCTAGTTCTGTGGAACTTGAAGCCTGTAGGCACACCCTTGGGGGAGTATGCCTGGGGTCATGCCCTGTCTTTGTGTTCTTGCAGGCCAGAAGCTAGGAGTCAAGAGGTTAGTTCAGAGCATTAGCTATGAACAGAACATAGGCATGTTCCTGTTATGTTTTTGGTGTTTACAGTGGCAGGGTCTGTGGGAGACATGGTGCTTTCATGGTGTTCTGGTAGGTGTGCCCTGGCAGAAAGCCTCTCCAATGCTTTCTGAAGGTGGCATGGCTTCTGTTCAGAAGTTTTTTGTCACGCAGTGGAATGATCCATACTGTTATACCACCTTGTCTGCTCTGTTTTCATGGGTGGGTTGACCATGGCTGGACCCCAGGTGCCCACCAAGCCGCTCTATAACTCCCCTCCTCAGCAGAAGAGGGGGGAGAATGTAAGGTGGAAAAAAAAACTTGTGGGTCAAGGTAAAGACAGTTTAATGAAGCAAGAGCAAAAGGTGTGTGTGTGGAAGTGAAGGAGAACAGGAGGTGTTATTCTTTACTTCCCATCAGCAGGCCATGCTTGGCTGCTTTCCGGGAAGCAGGGCTTCAGTATGTGTAGCAGTTGCTCCAGGAGGCAAATATCATAAATAACAAATGCCACCACATACACACCCCTCCTCCTTTCTCTTAGCTTTTACATCTGAGCAGACATTCTATGGTATGAAATTTCCCTTTGGTCAGTTTAGGTCAGCTGTCCTGGCTATGTCTCCTCCCAAGATCTTGCCCATCCCCAGCCATGATGCTGTGGGAGTGCTGCTCAGCAGCAGCCAAAGCACTGCTGTGTTACCAGCACCTCTCTAGATACCAATACAAAGCACAGCACTGAAGGCTGCTATGGGACTCAGCCACACCCAGTACAACCACCTTGTCTGCTCTGTTTTAATGGGTTTAATTTCATTTTCATTTGAGTGGAGATTGGAACAGGAGTGGTTTGTCTGGTTACCTGCCACAGGGAATCATCAACAGTTGTATCTTTTCAAAGGCTTTGATGGCAGACCATGCTATAGTTAGATAACCTTTGCTTTGAAGGTTGCCCTCATGTGATAAGCTTCAGATTTACCCATAATCTGCATGTCTGTCCATACTTCATTGTAACAAACAAACAAAAAGGCAGATCCAAAGCTGGGATCCCAAATCTTGCAGGCTTGAATCGTGGATGCACATTCTCACTGCAGTTAGTTCATTACACAAATGGATAGATAACTTTTCCACAAACACCTGATGGCATGGGTTACACATAAGAATCGGCTGTTCTGGGCTTCAGCTAATAGATCTGGAGGGATTTGTGTTACTTGGCAGATAATAGGCCACCTTGTCAGCTTGAGCTCTGAGGGGAAATTAATCCTGTGATTTCCAGAGCAAGTTGACTGGCTACCTATACTTCATAGCCATGGATCAAAGGACAAGACACCAGTACATGTGGTCATATTCTATGTGAATCTCTAGCTCATTTTGCCTGAAAACAGACCCCAAATCAATAGGAAGGACATTAGTAACCAGTGCTTCAGGCCTGCAAATCCACGATGAGCTGTTTCTGGCCGCATTGGTCTGTGGGGAAGAAGCGCTGTCTTCATACTGTTGCAAGGTGTCCTCTAGGTGTGACAGCACTAGAGACCTGGTCTGATCTCTGGCTGCAGAGAGGCTGGCCCCGAACGCTTGAGTAGTGCCCTGGGAGGTCTGACGTGCACTCAGCTAGTACATGTCCCCCACCTCTTCCAGCTGAAGGAGCTGCAGCCCAAGAACACCAAGACTCATGGCTGGTGCCCTACAACGTGGGTTCACAAGTTCACAAGACACTCTGTCCTTTCATCAAGGAATAGAGACCCTCTCTCTCTCTCTTTTTTTTTTTTTTTTTTTTTTTTTTGTTGTTTTTTTTTTTCCCCCGACTCCCAGGCCAGACTCCTGGGGAGTCAGCTGTCCTGGGGATAGCACTGGAGACAGGAGCACCTCTGGCTGGAGTCCTGCTGTATGAATGTACTGACAGTGATGTCTCTGTCTTGCGGTGGTCCGTGCAGGTGCTTACTGTCTCCTCAGCACAACAGGAGCTGACAGTGGTTGAAGAAGCCTGAGAGCATGCTAGTGACAAGGATGGTGTTCAGAGGACTAACAGTGCTCAGGAGTGCTCCGTAAACCATGAATGTAATGTTGCAGGCTCAGGCAGGCACTTAGCTTCTTGTTTGCATGTGTAGCAGGATAGCTTGGGTCATGGGCACGGAGGGCAGGGGTGCAGAGAATTCAGGAGTTCTCCAGTCCCTTCACAGATAACTTCCTTTCTTGTAAACCTTGAGCTTTTCTAGCCTGGGATATTTCCTTATAGGACACAGGAGACTTTGAAGTTCCTAAACTGCTGCTTGCTGAAAGGCTGTACCTGGCAGGGGGTTGGCCAGTACTTGTCCAGTGTTTTGTATTCTTGCCCAAAGCATTTGCTACTGACTGCTGCTGGATTCAGGGTAGTGTCTTGGTGAATCTTTATTCCGCTTTAGCACTGCGGGCCCCGTACTTGCGGGCTAGTTTTTGCTCTAATGAAGGACTGGGCTGGGATTTTGAGAGTAGCTGTGAGCTGGGTGGGGAGGGAGGGGGCCAGTGACATGGGGAGCGATGCTTCTGGATAAGTGTCTGTTGGGAGTGGGTAGGGCACTCTTGGCATGAAGCCTTATGTTGCGTTGTGTTTTCCTTGTCCTTGCTCAGCTCGGGTAACAACTTTCTTCATCTCCGGAGGATTGAATGCCATCTTTCACAGCATGAAGCCACCATGCAGCACTGGGTGCAAAGGATTCGGGTTAACTAGGTCCATGGAGCATAGTAGGAGGCAGACTTGTTGCTTTTGTTTACACCTGGGTTTAGCAGATTGCTTGAGCCTTTTTTATAACTTAAGCATACTTTACTACCAGCTTCCTATGAGAGCCTGGAATACTGAAAGCTTCTTGGAGCCTTTAATTTTCCTTGTTGGTGTGTCTAAAAAACATGTCATCCCCTACCCTGTGCTGCTTTAAAAACAACAGTCAAATCATCCTGGTAAGTGAGAGAAACGAAAGCAGTGGGAGAGTTCCAGAGCCTGGGTGTATTCATAAATGAGGCTCATACTAGAAGCAAGTAGCGCTAATCAGCTTTTCCAAAGGAAATGCCTAGAAAGCTTTTATGTAGATCATAATTTTAAAATTTTCTTACTTAATTGCTTATTTATAGGCACACTCAAATGCTTCAGGGCTAGCCTTGCTCCAGGAATGAGAAACCTGTGTCTGGTGCCAGGGGTAGGAGTGCCTTGAGTGTGATGTCCTGGACTGTCACCAAAATAATGTGCAAGTTTGTACTGGTTGTAAAAAAAAAAAAAAAAAACCAAAACAAAACAAAAAACAAACAAAACAAAAAAAACAAACCAAAACCCTACACAACAAATCAATCAACTTTGGGACATAAGCATGAACAGGGATAGCTTAGGGTTTGCCTCACTTGCATGTCTAATGAAAAACATGTTGTAATTAGTATGGGAAAAGCAAGCAGGAGATGAGTCCTTAAGCCTGAAAGATGTGCCCATGTGAAAGCTCGGTAGCCTGTGGTAACCCATCACCACAGTTGCTTGCCCTGCAAGAAAGGTATCCTCACTCTTCAGTAGCCTTAATTTCTCTCCCCACACTCTGGTTGTGTCTGTAGTCAATGGAAAACAATCTGATGGAATCAAAATTGCATCTAATATTGTGGGGTAAAGCAGGGAGATGAGGAGGTGAAGGTGAAAGGGCTGATAGTGTTGCATTTATGGTTCTGTGGCTAAGGCAGCATTACAGTGTGCGGTAGAAGGGGATGTTCGCAGCTGGTGCCATGGTGCTCTGTGTGGTGCTACCCTGTGGTGCTCCCCAAGGTGCCTTGAGAGGTTTGGTTACATAGAAGATAGGTCACTTCTCCTGAAAGAAGCCTTTTTCATGAGGCAATGGGGATGGTTCTGTGAAATGATGCTTCCAGCACAGTGGCGTGTTCACCTGGTGTGATCCCAAGAAGGGTTTCTGCATTGCTAGCACAGATGTCTACTGCACACAGGGCAGGCACCACTAGCTGACATAGTTTCCACCCCATCCCCTCTGCACACCCCATTTCTCACAATACATTTTTTACATAATAAATCTCTGCTTTTGTTTGCTCTCTGTAGCAGTGTAACTTCTGAATCATTACAGGCTCTTTGTTACCATCTGTGCTAGCAAGACTGTAGAATGTGCTAGACTAGGGGAAAATGTTTGACAAATAAAAACCTGTAATCCTCTGCTCTGTGTCTCATGCGGTTTGTTCTGTTTCACTGGTGAGGACTAGTTATTTTTTCCTGGGCTTTGGCTTCTTTCCTCCCTCCTCCTCACCTGTTAGGGCCACCCCTTGGCAAAATACCCCTTAGCTGGCCCGAGGGGGAAGGGTTGCAGTGTGACAGCCCTGAAAAGGGTCCAGTGTGCTCTGCAGTATGTAGAGCCCCTTGTTACAACTTGCTGGCAGACTCTGTTCTATTTATGTAGCTACATTAATCTTTGAGTGTCAGCAACTCTACCAGTTATCTCTAGGAATAGAGATGGATTTGTTGCTACTCTGTTCTTTCAGTCACCCCATCCACAAGCAGATGCTGACACTTAATTAGGACAGATGAGCATGTGAGTGAGCTTTTATCTTTGCTTGCATACCCTAAATCTTCCATTAGAAAAGGTTACTACAGCTGAGGAGCATTTTTTTTTTTTTTTATATTGGAAGCTAATGGCTTGGAGCTGCCCATCAAAGGTGATAGGAATGTCAGAATGGAAGCCAGGTCATTCCTTGGGACTGCTAAGAGGTATGCAAGTGGGTAAGAGGCCTCTAGGCACGAGGCGGCTTCAGCTAGGTACCTTAAGGTACTTTGACATAAGGCAAGTAGGAGTGCAGGTACAGTCTGAGCCAGTGAAGCAGCTTGTGAGGAACATTGTGGAGCCCTTAAAACAGTGTGTCATTCCAGCAGGTCTTGTCTTCTCACAGCTGGGATGAGGCTGAGAATGTGCTGTTGCCCTCTGCCCTCCCGGTGCTCTGTGTACCACAGCTTAGGAGAGGTCTTGCAGAAGATGAGATCGGTTCTGTGCCTTGGTCACGTTGCTTTGGAGTGGGGATAGGTAAGGAGGTCAGAGAGAAACAAGGGAAGGAGTATAAAGCATGGATTCCCGTGGCCTGGTTAGACACATGGACAGCAAGTTGAGAAAGTCTCATTCATGAAATTGTGTCGTGTGTATGGCCAGAAAACTTGCATTCAAAGCCTTCAATGTTCAGTGATGCTTCATCAGTTCTGATGGAACTACTATTTTTCAATGGTATTCTTTAAAACGGTTAATGCAAAAAAACTCTGGAAGGGATCTTAGGGTTCCTGCTTCATGATTTAAGCCAGTCTCCAAAAATGGGGGATTAGGAGGAGACCCTTAAGGGAACTGTCTGTCCCTCCTCTGTTCCTTGGGCCCTTAGGGCTTCCTGCAAGCATGTAATAGTAGGTGCTGTTGGAGGATCAGAATGCCAAGGGTGGATTTTGCTGCTGTTGATCAGATCAGAGTGGATGCCTTCAAAGCCTGACTTAGAACAGGGGGCCATGCATTTCTCCCCATAGCTGTTAACACTTCCTATGCTGATTTGAGCATTATCCTGTGATGCTTAAGCATTGCCAAGGAGAGCAAAGTGCAGAATAGATGCCAGGCTTGGATGCCTTGGCTCAGAGTTGCTTTTGATGTGTGTGATGGTCTGCAGTAGTGACCACTCACAGTCCTGCTGTGTTCTGTCCTAACAGCTACGTGGGTCCTGTGCACCTTGTTTGTAGTAGGTCAGCCTTTCTTGCTGTCTTAGGAGACCTCCTAACTCTCCGAAGTTGTCACCATAAGTGTTTTGGCCTATGGAGTAGTTGCCTGCTGAGCAGTAGTATTTGAAGCCAGTGCAAAAACTTTATCACCTTTTCTGCTCAGTTTCTGGCCAGATACCTGCTTCGCCCCAGGTGCTTGCTGGCTGATGAACACTCCAGTGCCACCAGAGATGGGACCACATGTGAGAGCACAGCGGGGCACTCTGTTGCCCTACTTCATGTGGCTTTTGTGGTGGTGTGGCTGGTGCAGGGGGAAGGCAGACTGGGCAGTCAGGAGATGGGGTGCATGCTGCCGGCTCCAGAGCTGTCCTGGTAGGACAGTCTATCCCCAGCTCCCATGTACGGGTTTTTTTCCACCCTCTGCTGCTATGGTAAGACCAGCAGGCGTAGACCTGATTTTTAATGGGTGGGTTGTAGGAGCTGTGATGGGAACCGTTGCTGCAGTGCAGCTTGCTGGTTTCTGCAGGCTGGGGCACACTGTTCCTCCCACCATGAAGCTTGGGGATGGCTCAACTGTTACAAAAGCAGTCCTGGCTGTGCCTGCCAGCATGCCATTCTGCTACAGGCTGTTGCAAGAAACCCACTGTTTTGAACGTGTGCCTGCATCCTCCCCTGAGTAATTCCAGGTAAGGTCACAGTAACCTGGCTCCCACATGGGTGTGCTGGACATCCCAAAGGGTTCCTGTGGAGAGGTACCCCAGGCTCTGGCAGCTCCTTCCAGCCACAGAGCAATAAAGAGGAATATCCCAGTCTGAGCAGATGAATGGAGCAGGGGACACCAGGCAGGGTCCCAAGCATTGAACCTGCCAGATGTATGTCGTGCCACGTGGCTTAGTCATCTGCTTGCTGCAGTGGTGTAGTGCCTGTACTGCCCTTCCTGGGAAGCCTCAAAGCCTGGACCTTGAGTGCAAGACCTTCACAGCCTGGCTGGGCACAGGAGAGGAGCAGAGTGGCTTGATAAGATGAAGGACCAGCTCATGGGTTTCAAAAGCTAAGCTGTAGTTACTGGTGTGGGTGTAGAACTGCCCTGAAGTGTCTGGTCAACAGGCTCTTGCAGGCTTGTCTAGTGACACAATCCCCCATACTTGAGTTACCTGCTACAAGACCTGCTTGGGACATGATAGTAACTTTGCTGGCTCTGCGGGAATGGGAGTAGGTGGTTGCTTCACCTCTTGCTTTCCAGCTCTGAGATCACGTGGGGATGTTTTCTTCTTGTGGGGGAGCTGAGGCTGGCAGTCTCCCCTGGCCTTGCCAGCGGCTGTGCTTGTTTCTGGTTAGGGGTGACAGCCCGTGGAGCCCTCCATCTTGCTGCTGCGACCCATGCTTGTTCTGCCAGCAGAGCAAGCAGCAGCTGCCCTGGCCCCTGCAAGGCCAGCTCTTTGTGCATAAACAGAGATGGAGGGCAAAAGGGAGCCTGTTTCATGGCTCCTGAGGATGGACAGCCCTCTGCCCCCAGCCAGTGCCATGCTGTTGCTGCCTTCTCTCTGCCTAGCAGGTGGTGAGGATGTTGCTGGGAGCCAGCCCCGGGCTGCACGGAGCTGTGGATGTGCTGCTGGGGAGCACCAAGCCCTATGGAGAACATCCCAGCCCTGCAGGGGACAGAGCTGCTTTCACAAGGGAAGCGCTGGCAAAAGGACTGGCAGGCAGCTGGGCTGCTACAGTTAATTGGAGTACTGCACCTGATGGTGAGCAGGACACCCAGCTGCTCCGATCTGTGCCCTAAATGATGGTACAGCAATGCCTCTCCCGCTACTGTCAAGCCAAGCCTGGTGGCAGCTGTCCCAGCACCAGTCGTTCTGGCACCGGTGCCACTGTCCTGGCACTGGTACTGACTTAGCCAGTACTGCTTAGCACCTGCTGTCCTGGCACTTTACCGCCTGGTCACCAGCTTGGCCCAGTACAAGCTGGTCCAGCCCCAGTGCAGGTTCCCCCAGCCTGTGCTGCAAGCTGGGAAAAGAGCTGGTCCTGGGTTTTGGCGGTGCTCACTGAGTGCAAGCAAAATGCTTCTTCCTTAGCTGCACCTCACACACCTGTGGCCAGGTACCTGGCAGGGGAGAAGCCTCCAGCACCCTCCTTGCTGGAGCACCACTGCCCCTTGAAAACCTTCTCTCTTTTCCTGTTGAACATGCAACGCTATGGGAGTTACTCATCTGAGTATGGGAAGAGGATGTAGTTGAGCTGAACAGGACAGGTCCAGCCTTAGTAACCAGCTGCTGGCCCCGGACCAGAGCTGTCAGCACTGGACCCTGCCATGGCTGGGAACATTGGATTTCCTGGAGCTGGAGCCATGCTGGGGCTGCAGTCAGCCAGGCACCGCTGTCCTGCCTTTTCATCTCCTCATTCAGAGCAGCTGTGTAAGTTTGGATCCCTTCCCAACATCTGGCAGAAATAAAGCACGCATCCATGTCAAACGTAATATATTTATAGCAAAAATAGGCTTTTTCTGTAGCTTCCATACACAAGGTTTTCTCCCCGTACATTTACGCAGTAAACAGGTTGACTGAAGCAGCGTGCACTGGGCTGACTCAACAGCTGCTCTTGCTTCAGGCTCCCACTTATCACAGGTGGCCTCATTCCCCTTTTGTGGTGGCTCTGGATCCTGTACTGGATCCCTCGTACCTCCCCACCCAGGGGCTGCAGTATGGGCTGGGAGCAGCCTGGGATGGGGGGAGCAGCAGTGCATGCTCCTGCCCACCGGGCAGAGGGCACGGCTGTGCATAGGCTGTGCCTTTTCAGAATGGGGACAGCCCAGGGAGTCCCCCAGCCCAAGAGGCTTCCTGTAGCTCACCTGCGCTGACCACAGGCTCCTCCACCATGCTGTTAAGCAGCAAGTGACCGGACACAGGACCGTAGCCCTCTCGTGGTGGCAAGAAGATACAAGCCACGTTAACGCAGGAAGCCTCCCTTGTTCCTCCTGCCCCTCAGTTCATGGGAGGCAGAGAAGAGGCTTCGGGGCAAGCTCCCTGAGGACTGCCCAAAGTCCCCTGCAGAAACCTGCAGAGCCTGAACACTGCCAGAGACCTCCTCGCCCTGCTGTCAGAAGGCAGAGCACTAGGGCGCCCTGCCAACAAGAACTTCACAGTCTGCAGTTCACCTGGGTCATCTCTTGTCCAGCCCAGAGGGGTTTGGCACATAGATCTAAAGGGCAGGATGTGCAGGCAGACTAAGCACATCCCTTCCTCGTCCCAGGCTGGGGAAGGGCCCTTGCTTGCAGCCCACCCCCCTCCCTGCCTGGCCACGCAACCCAGGACATTGCAACGCACCCGCCAGCTGCCCGCAGGGTGCATCACCCCAGCGGGGCCAGGCACCGCGGGGTGGCCGGTGAGCAGGGCACCTGCTGCAGCGCAGGGAAGGAAGCCAGCTCTCCCCTCTGCCCTCCCCGCAGCGGCCGAGACCCCCGGCAGCACCCGGGTGAGGAGCTTCTGCTCGTGGGGGAGCGTCCCTCTAAACTGGCCCCAGTCCCCTCCCACCTCCCTCTCCCTCCGCATCTTTGGCAGTCCTCCTTGGATGTGTTCAAGTCTCCAGCATCACACCGACATCTCAGCAGCACGGACTTGCCTCACAGTTTGGTAATTGCACGTAACGGGGCCACTCGGCGAGCCCCACAAGGCGGGGGGAGGGGGGAAAAAGGAACAAGACAGTCAAGTAAACTAAACTGAGTAATCCCTCTCTGTCCATCCCAGCATGACAGGTCACACACACAAGTCCAGGGAGAGAGGCTGCTGCCCGGCCCTGCCGCAGCACAGCTCCCCATTGTTTAGGAGATCATGTACTGGGTGATGGCTTGCAATGCATACAGCAGCTCTGCCTGCATTCGGGCTTCCAGGATGAGCAGGTTCACGTGGACCTAAGGTAGAAGCAAGAGAGGTTCAGGCAGCTGCAGTGTGCTGTGGGCAGCAGTGCAAGCAAGTGCTCACCTGGGCTAGTGAGTCTTTTGGCATGGGACAAAATATCACCAATGTTTCCAGCGCAGGCAGCTGCCCTTTCTCCCTCCTCCCAGTCCTGCAGGCCGTGGCTGCCTCCCAGAGCCACGTGCTGGGGAGTCCCCAGTGCACTTGGCACCAGCACGCTGGGCTGGTACCACACCGTCTCTGCCACCCACAGCAGCTGCTCCTGAGAGTTACAGCTGGACCAAGAGCTCACCTGGAGGCACTCACGGATGAGGTAACGGCCTTGGAGATTCCAGCACTGCCGGTGGCCCCTGTGCTCATCACACTGCAGGCAGCCCCATGCCACACTAAGCCCAACTTCTTACAAACAGCCAGTTTCCATTTACCCCCCCACCCAAGCCTTGGACTGGTTTGGTGGCTCAAAGGTTTCCTATACACCCCCTGAAGCATCACAGCCTGCAGCTCCTGCCCGTTTCCCAGCCCCACAGCAGCCAGCCAGGGCCAGGGGCCAGCTGTCCCACCTTTTCACTGTGCTTGAACTGCTTCCAGAACCTGTCAAACATTTCTGGGTTTGTCTTCTCTGGGTAGCAGGTTACAGTTTTAATGTAAACTTTGAGCATTCGCTCCAGGAGCTGATTCACTTCTGCGTAGTCATAGTCATCGTACCTGTGGGGAGCACAAGGACGAGTCACTGGCAGCATCACGCCCCCATGGAGCATCTTGCCTGTAGTCTGCCCAGGACATGGTGCAGGGGCACACCTGGCAGTGGCCACCAGGCACCAAAGTGGTCCCCAAAGCGCCCTGCCCTGGCCAGAGAAGCTGAGCACCTCTTCCCTGCCTGGCCCAACATCCAGGCAGGCGATTCACCTCTGTCTCTTTTCCAAGCCCATCTACAAGACAGCCCAAGTGCCCTACCCTCCTCCCACCTGGGTCAGCTCAGTTTTCTCCCCTGGACCATGAGGATGGTTTCCCTACCTAATGCCAAACATGCAGTGGATGTAGTTCCAGATGCCCCGCTTGAAGACAGAGGGTTCACAGCCCTGCCGCTTGGCCATGGCGCTGCTTTGCAGACCATCCACCATCCGAAACTTCTCATCCAAGAGATGTCCGATGTCTGAATAGAGCCGGTTGACCAGCGAGAAGCCATGGTCTTCCCAGGAGTAATCCTGTTGGCACAGCAAGAGGCTTTCGCAACTGCAGAAAGGAGCCCAGGGCATGTTCCTAGGAAGAAGGTCTGGAGACCTCGGGACACCGCAGAACTCGCTCTGGGGGTGGCTCTGCCACAAACCACAACATCCCTCACCAGGCAGCTTTTGAGCGATTTTAACCCTTGCCTCCATGAGGGCAACGTGAAGAAATTAGCAGCCCCTGGGGACAAAAGTCACCAGTCACCTCCCCCTCCCCAACCCTAGTGGGGCAGCTCCCCTCTCAGAGCTTCGCTTTGCTGCTCAGGCATTTTGCAGAAGGAGCTGAGCCAGATCCCAGATGCACGGGCACCCCTACAACCATCCACTCCCCACCAGGAGCAGAGAGGAGAGGTGGCAGCCCGGGCTGCTGCCTGCCGAGAGAGCAGGAACCTCACCTGGACTCTGAATACCTGCGTCTGATCCTCATCGCGCCGAGCAAAGTCCTGGTATCCAAAGTCAGGGTCCTGCATGTAGCATGCAAGGTTGGTGGCACCGGTGACTTCCCCATCAGTATCTGCGAGAGGGGAGAGCCCCACAGATGGGTCAGAGTAATGCTCAGCTGCCCTGTTCCCAACCACAGCAGGCACCCAAAGCTGGCCTTGCTGCGCATCTTTGGGAAGCGCCACTGCCTTCTTCCCC
>JAVJGJ010000034.1:13309910-13343294 GCA_035590215.1 Microhierax caerulescens | reverse complement strand
GGTGGGGAGCCCTGCGGCCCGCGGCGGCTGGCGTGAGGGGGCTGTCTCTGCCCAGGCCCGTGGGCTGGGGGGCGCTGGCCGAGGGACCCGCGGCTCTTGTGCCCCAGGACCCGCCTGGGCGCTGCCTGGCACCGAGGGCCTGGGGGAGGCCGGCTGGGGCCCGCCGGCCGCGCCGTGCTCTGTCCCTGCGCTGGCCAAGCGCTGGGCAGGGTCAGGGGCTGCGGGCGTGTGGCCGGGCCCTGTTGATCGTCCTTCCCCTGCAGGATGAGCTGACTGCTCTGAACGTCAAGCAAGGCTTCAATAACCAGCCAGCGGTCTCTGGGGATGAGCATGGGAGTGCCAAAAATGTTAATTTCAACCCAGCGAAGGTGAGAGCCGTCCGGAGGGTGTGCGGGTTTGGCAGGGCCTGATGTCTGTAACAGCGGGCTGCAGGGTCCGGGGGCAGTACTGGGTCTCTTTGCTGTGTGCGGAACCCTTCCCTTTAGGATGGGTGTTTTAGGACCTAACCCTCTGTCCTTGTAGAATCAAAGTTCATCATACTTTTGGAACTGTGTTCTTCCTCTGAGAGAACAGTTTCTTGTCTTGGCTCTGTACATCTTAGCGGCAGGTTTGCATCTGCAATCTCTGTTAAACCAGCATCTAGAACTCCCTGTATTCTGTGATTAAAGCCGAAGACTAGGATACCAGAAGAGAGAAACTTCTTACTGGTTTGGTTACATCATGGCCGTGGTAGAAGAGAAGTAAGATTTCTTGAAACGTCTGGCAGTTTAAACATGGGACATAACAGGCTTCGACTCCATTTTTCCAATCTCTAAAATCAAGATGTTAACTTCCTGGCCTCCCTGGCAAGAGGACTAGTAATGACCTGGGATCAAGGCAATCAATAAGCACAGTATGTTTGTTTTCCTTGGCTGATGTCTGAGAGGCCTTCTGTCTGTTTTGACAAGTATTTATACGGAGTTGTGTCTGTCTCGACTTGAGTCCCTGCTTGGCTATTGTATATGTTGCCTAGAAGCATTCCTCTTTGCAAGTATAACAAAGGAAATTATTGGCAGTTTTTTTGTGTCTCAAAAGTTGATACTGATGAGACTTCTGGTAGGAATTATGAGTGAGATTTTAAGAACATAGAATAGATCTTTGACCTGTGAAATGTAATTCAACCTTTTTTTTTTTTTCTAGATCAGTTCAAATTTTAGCAGTATTATTGCAGAAAAGCTGCGGTGTAATACACTGCCTGACACTGGCAGACGGAAGCCCCAGGTGAATCAGAAGGATAACTTCTGGCTGGTGACAGCACGTTCTCAGAGTGCCATAAACAACTGGTTCACAGATCTGGCTGGAACTAAGCCCCTCACTCATCTTGCTAAGAAGGTATGTTAAAGGAGGGGCTGCCTGGCAGGGCAGAGCATTTAATCTATGCTTGTTTCTGAAGTGTTTGTATAATAGGTTTTTACTGTTGGGAGAAGTTTATTCTCTCTACATCATTTGAAGCTTTCAGCTTGAAGAACTTACCCAGGATATATAAGTGTACTGGCTATAGTTGTCAAAGAACTGGTCCCTCATCTGTCGTTTGGAGTTTGTGTTCAGCTTTGCCTTTTGGCTTGTATGATATGACTGATTTATTTTGAGTTTTGAATGTTTTTCAGAAGAGCTGCCACTGTTGCCTTTGGTTTGTTGTTTTAGATTAGGACTGTTCCTATTGTGGAGGGTTTTTCAAGTTCTCAAAAGTCATAGTGAGAACTATTGGAGATAATCCTAGACTTCTGTTTCAGTGACTCATGTTTCTGGTTTTAAGGTGAGAAGAGTATGTGTATTATAGCTTGGTCTCAGCCAGGCTACAGCATTTCTGTGCCCTGGGGTCTAGAGTTAGATATTTCTCTGGTAGCATTGAATTCTACAGTCTTACTCTGCCATATTATCAGGCCTGATAGTAAGGAGAGCTGACTCTGTCAGGGTGGGCTTACAAACAAGAACTCGTAAATCTAACATGGCATTGTGGAAAAAGAGAGCTCTCAGGTGTGAAACGTTAACAGAACACATAGTCTAGAAGCTGGAGTTTGTCTGGCCCTTGGGTGTTTCGAGTCACTCTTGGGGAGGAAAAGAAAGTAATCAGATTTTCCTAGAATCTGTCTCTATAAACTTAGTCCTTATATCCTTCTTTGCACATTGGCTGTCAAGTTTCTGGAGGTCAGTGTGAAAGCTTGAACCTTTCAAGGCCTTCCCCAGTTTTCTGCAATGAGTTCCATCAGCTTTCATGGACTGAGACATGAAAGCAGAGACTGTTGGTAGCCAAGTAGCCTGTGTCTTTGAGGCATCAGAGAATAAGTGGGAAGAAAGTAAGAAACAGCAAGTAAGTGATTGAACTGTTCATACTTCACAGACTTTGAGATACCTACTAACTGGACCTGTCCTCTGTGAACACATGCATGCTTTTGCTCTCCATAGTATCCTGCAGAAGCAAGGCCTGCAGCTGTACTTTTTCCTGTGATGTGCTGTTACTGCTTCCTGGTTTATATATCTGCAGTTTGGTAATTTCACTGGTAACCTCCCATGTTGTATCTTTAATTTTGAATCTTGGATTAATGAATTCCTTCCTACTATGGTACTTGGTTCCCTGTTTCTCACAGTCTTCTGTTGGCTACTCATGACATTTGAAGAATTTTGTCACCACTCTTTTGTTCATAAAATGAAGAATCCGATCTTCAGTCTGTATAGTAAATATTTGGTGTTTCTGAGTCATTACTTAGTGTGTACTTTTTGTAGTTGTTTATATCCTCTCTGGAGGATGTCCTCAAAGCTGTTTGCAGGATTCAGGGTGTGGATTTACAGCGATGTGTAATTATGTTTTCTGTCTTTTGATTTGT
This sequence comes from Microhierax caerulescens, assembly GCA_035590215.1. Lineage (NCBI taxonomy): Eukaryota > Metazoa > Chordata > Aves > Falconiformes > Falconidae > Microhierax > Microhierax caerulescens. The sequence goes on along the minus strand of JAVJGJ010000034.1, from coordinate 13,340,430 downwards.
TTTGTTTCTGTTTATACTGAAATGCAGTTCTGGTACTTGTTGCTTTCTGACCAGAGGTGAATTCTTGCAGTAGGTTTTTTGAGATACAAAACAACAGAGTACCTTTTTCCCTTTTTACCTTTTTCACACCTTGTAGCACCTATAGCATGTGCAGTTGCTTTGGAATAGTTCCCATGTAAGTCCTTGGTTGCAATTCTCCCTCTCAATTCCATTACAGGTGCCCATCTTTAGCAAGAAGGAAGAGGTCTTTGGTTATTTGGCAAAATACACTGTTCCAGTAATGAGAGCAGCCTGGCTCATCAAAATGACTTGTGCCTATTATGCTGCCATCACAGAAACAAAGGTGAAAAAGCGTCATGTCATTGATCCCTTCATTGGTAAGCACTTTGTGTGGAGCACTGGTTTTGTCCATCTCAGATGTTTCCTTCTCAGGCTGCTCCTGAATAATAAGAGGTAGCCTGGAAATCTGTGTAAACTTGTTTCCTGCTGGTAAGTCCTAGTGCTCTGATGTGCATAACTGTCTAAAACAACAGGGCCCACCTGTAAGAGTACACTGTTGAAAAATAAGTCTTAACAGCTGCAAGTACTTCCTGAGAACCTACCTCTTCTTTCTCCCTGCCAAGTTCTGTTATGCTCCTCTGCTGTATAACCTGTTTTTTCCTTACTCTACAAAGACTGCAAACATTATAATTTAGTGATGACTGATTAGCTGCTTCTTAAGTGAGTAAGTGTGTTTCCTAGAGAATTCCAGTATGGTACTCCCTGTTTGTTTTAAATTTCATTAAGCCTTACTAGATCCCATATCTAACATCATTTGCATCCTGGCCTGCTCAGATTACTGTGGTCTAGGAGAGCTCCCTTGGCTGTGTTCTGGTTTGTGTGGCTGTGACTACAGGCCCTGACCACACTCCTTTGAAAAGCAGTATTAGCCACTGAAGTCCACAGATATTTTTTTTCCCCCTCCTTGTTTATCTTTGGTATAAAAATTACACAAGCTTCTTAGCTCTCTTTATGGAGGTTGATTGGTTTATTAGATATATTTATTCAATTTACTATCCTGTTCTTTGCGTATTTGTCCTACTGCTGACCCTTGACCTACTGCTCTAAGTGTTGTTTCATGTTCTTGTATATTTTGTCCTTGTTTTGCCATCTGCGTTGTCCCAGCAGAGTGTAATCGTGCTGCCACTTTGTGTATAGAGTTTGTCTCTTACGCAGTTAGTTCTTTGTAAAAACAGTTATTTTAAAAATCGTTGTTCATTGCTTTACATTGAGATCTGAAAGAGAAAAAGAACAAGTGCAGAGCTGAAGTGTTTCTGCTGTCTGTCAGATTACTGAGGATGCAAAACCAGGCTGGCCTAGCGCTGCTCCCTGCTAGGAAGCCTCTTCTCAACAGCTGCAATTGAGGAATCTTCCCAACTTTTCTTGTACAAAGTTACCTTGCCTCCCAAACATGGATTTTCCCCATTGTTCTCCATTCCTGTGGATGCCTCTTCCTCCCTACCACCCCCAGGCCACAAGCAAAGCTAATGCTGTGGCACTTAGTTTTCTTTCTTTGTGCACCAGCCTGGTTCTTTCCTGCTTCTGTTTACCACAACACTTGTTGCTAACCTGTTTCTTCTCCAGAATGGACACAGATCATCACCAAATACCTGTCAGAGCAGCTGCAGAAAATTGCGGAGTTCTATAGGCAGCTCCCAGGGCAAGGCTGTGGCTCACCACCTGGGCCAGTGCCCCAAGAGGTGGAACAAGCTTTGAAGCAGTGGGACTACAATGAGAAACTAGCTATGTTCATGTTCCAGGTGAGGAACTGGAGGGGGCTACTGGGTGGGTTCGTAGCAGAGGAGGGCTAGAGGAAATGGATGCAAAGTGATGTATTTTTGCAGAATGTTCACTTTCTGTGAATAGACCGTTAGGGCTGGATGCAGTTTTAAGCTCAGTAGTAGAACAGGGGTAGTACAGAACTGTGCAAACTTCTAGAGTTATTTCCACTTTTGGAAAGCAAGCAGCTGCTGCTGCAGTTCTGCCTTTCCTTAGTAGATGCTGCTTCAGCTTTTGTCCATTTGCTTTGCCTTTATCTGTGTGCAGGATGGCATGCTGGACCGGCATGAATTCCTGACATGGGTCCTTGAGTGCTTTGAGAAGATACGGTCAGGAGAAGATGAATTTCTGAAAATGCTGCTACCCTTGCTGTTGCGGGTGAGAAAAATGTATCCAGTTTGCTTCAGGAGAGCGCTGACTTGCCCTGTTGTCAGTCCCCTTCCTGTTGCCTAAGGGATGATGAGCTATTTTGTGCTGAGAACACTAGGGAGCATCCCTCTGAGCATCATTCTTAGGTTGTGCAAGGATACCTTTTTAGTCCTGTTCTTTTCTGTTTCTTTCTCCTTTACCCTGTTTCCATGCACGACTTGGTAATCCCTGCCCATATATAGCTGTGATAGCTGGATTCGTTGTGCACCACTACATGGAAATTCATTTTCTTCTGGTGCAGCAGATCCTAGGCGGACCTTTTAAGCCCTGGGAAGTTTGGGTGTGGGTACATTTTGATAACATGAAGTCATTGCTGTAGAGCATTGAAAAGGTTCTCATGCTTAGTGGCCAGTGGGTGATCAACGATGCTAAGGAGCTCTCTGTAAAAAGGGACTGTATCTACCAGGCAGTGCCACACAGTATACTACTTTGGGAGGATCAGGATTTTTTTTTGTTGTTGCTTGTAATGAGGATGTTTTTCCCCATCCCTCTTCCCTGCAGTACTCTGGAGAGTTTGTGCAGTCTGCATACCTGTCCAGACGTCTGGCCTACTTCTGCACCCGCAGGCTTGCTATGCAGCTGGATGGTGCTGGCGGGCACCCACCCCACATCCTGTCTGCCCAGACAGGGAATACTCTTCCTTCAACTCCCACCCCTCAGCCAGCTGCAGGGAATCCTCCTCCCAGCCCTTTCAGTGACTTACTGCTGTGCCCTCAGCACCGGCCAGTGGTATATGGGCTTAGCTGCATCCTCCAGGTAAGTTTGAGCAGTGACTGGTGATGGATCAACAGGGACAGTTTATGTTGTATGCTATCACAGAAAAATCATTACAGTTTGAGTCAGCGACTTCCTGAGTACAGAAATATCAAACCATGATTGTCAAAGCCTAGGTCTTTGATGTGTTACACAGCTGTTGTACCAGACATCAGTGCTGCAGCGGTGCCCTTGACTGGCTTGCATAAGAAAAACAGGTTGGAATAGAGCCTTTTGCTCCATTCACAGGTGCCTCAGATGGCTGGGAAAGCTTTGCGGAATAGGGGATGAGAAAGAAAGGGTCATTTCATCTTGTGTATGTCAATAACAGGTTGTCATCTAGGAAAGGAAATTATGCCAAAAATGAGAGTAATTTTATGAGCTCTTAAAAGCAAAAGTGCCTCATCAGAAAAACCCACCCCCACAAAATAAAAAAAAAAAACCAACAAACCAAACAACCAGCACACAAAAAACCAACCCCTCTCACTTCTTTATGGGACAACTTTAGTGGTTGAGGCAGACCACTCTCCTCAGGAGCAGCAGCAGGCTATGAAAAGGTACGACTCTCAACTCGTAATCTTTATACTTGGAATTGATTAAACCTTACCTTGCGGTAAAAAGTCAAGGTTCCTGAAGCTGTATTGGTAGATGTTTGAAGGGCAAATGCTGTTGTGTCACTGTGGGACTCAGAGCATACCATACTTTTGTCAGAGGGAGATAGAGGAGTTCTGTTCAGTGTGTGTGTGTTCATGGTTGTGTTTTTGTCCTTTGAGAGGAGAGTGACTAGGTCAGATGGGTCCCTGCAGGAGGAGTGGAGATTGTTCCTTGCAGGGGAGGAAAGGAGCGCATTAAAGCAGTGGAGATTCCAAAGAGTGCAGGATGGAGTATGAGGTGAGGAGGAAGGCAAGCACAGAGCTTGGGAACCTGGAACTCAACAAAGAAACTTGAGATCAAGGAGCCCTGAAAGGATCAAGAAACAGCCACCCAGCTCTCATGTTTAAAAGAGAGAAAATTTCTGGAGTACAGCTGGCTAGAAGTAACAATCTGCCTGCGAGGACTGGAGAGAAATGCAGGAGTTATAAATAACCCCTTTATATTCTCATTAAGTCTGTCTTGGTCACTTTCAGTTTTAAAAGTTTAGTTTGTTTTTTTATCTAGTTTCTGTGTGATAAAACATGTCTTTTTAAATATAAAAATCCTGTGTTTGGGGAGTTTAGGGAAAATATGAGTATATACACCTCAAAGATTTGGCTGATTTGGGGTTTGAACACAACCTTCTTAAAAAGTTCAGATTGGTTAATAATGATCTGATCTTGTTTAATATGTCTCAGAAGAGCATTTCTGATCTGCAGATAGTAGATAAGGCTAAGGCAGAGTAAGATCTAGTGGTTGGAAGTTGCAGCTGGGTAAAGTCAGGCTGGAAACATGTAATTAACCTTTGCTCGCATGTTCTCGAGACAGGATGGATGCTTTGGTTTGATGTTTATAACAGCCTTGGTTGCACATCTTAACATGCAGCTTCTTGTGAGCTGGAAGCTGTAGGAGCATATCCTAGGAACTGTTCAGTAAAGTTTTGTCTGTGTGTGGGTGTGTGTACAAGATCATAAAAGAATGAAAATGCATATATAATAGTATTGTTATTATAATCATTACTGTAATCATACTTGTAATTATTAATATAGCATAATGAGTTTGGGTCTATTGACTTGTATTTCTTCTCACACTTCACTCTCGATGAGGGCTGTAAGTCACTAATGTATATGCTGCTTCTGGACCACGAGGGTTGAATTTTATATTGGTGGTGTGAGTTGTACAAAACAAGTTCTGTTTAGAAGCAGCAAGGAGCTCTGCAGCAACATGTTACTGCTTTTGGATAGCGTGGAACTCTGGTCTTGGCTTCTTAAGCATACTTAGGGCAAGAAACAGTGTGGCAAGAATACTAGTTTACTTCTTTCTACTGTAGTATAGTCTTTAGCACAAAGACCCTTTCAGAGCTTGGAACAAAAAAACCCCAAACCCAAATAGTAAATATGTGTACAGGACGATGAATGCCCAGGCAGTAGGATAAAGTAGTGGTCATTTCTGTAGAAAGTAATTTAACTTAGTTGTTTTGACCTTGTTTTGTTTTCTCCATCTGTTGCAGAGTATAATTTTGTGTTGCCCAAGTGCCCTTGTGTGGCATTACTCGTTGACTGATAGCAGGATAAAGACCGGCTCTCCACTGGACCACCTGCCTATAGCCCCATCCAACTTGCCTATGCCAGGAGGGAATTCAGCCTTTACACAGCAGGTGAGCAGCTTTCAAAAAAGACAGCTCTTGTGGTCCAGGATAATAGCTATATCTTAACTCTTTCAGGATTTTCTTTTCCTGTTGTGTGATAAGCAGAGCTGGAGCTTGGAGTCTCACTCCCAAGGCATTAACTGCTCCCATTTTGCTATAAGCAAGACTGCTGTCCTGGAAGATAGGCAAAGTCTAATCCTCAGTAGATTTACTGTCATGCTCCTTGTTTTCTGATAATTTTGTACACAGAACTTTTAAGGCATGCTTTTGTATGTTTACCCAAGTCCATTGCTTTTAGGTTCGGGCAAAGCTGCGTGAAATTGAGCAGCAGATAAAGGAACGCGGCCAGGCTGTGGAGGTTCGCTGGTCATTTGACAAGTGCCAGGAAACCACAGCAGGTAACTTGCTGTAGGTTAAAGTTTCTCTCCCCGCTTCATGTGTTACCCTGAGAAAGTTCCTGTCTGCCTGGGGTTTTTTTCCCTATTTAATGACATTGGTGTTTACTGTCAGCAGTTAAAAAAACCCAACAAACAGTTTCTTGCCAGTGCAAAATCTTGCATGGTTCTGTTTCCCAGGGGGAGTTTCTGTTACTGAAAGCTGGAAATGTACCAGAGAACTATACTCTTGTATATGTGCCATGGGCTGATGCTTTCCCCTTATGTCTACTGTTGGCCACTGTGAGAGTCAGGATACAAAGCTAGGTCGACCCTTGCCTGAGGTGCAGCTTTCCTTAGGCAGCCTCCTGAGCAATGAGCTCACACTGACTTTTGCTACAGAGTCCATTGTACCAGTCTCCAAATACGCATTTCTCTTCTCTTCTCTGTTCTCTTCTAGGTTTCACTATCGGCCGTGTCTTGCACACTTTAGAAGTTCTGGACAGTCACAGCTTTGAAAGATCTGACTTCAGCAACTCTTTGGATTCCTTGTATAACAGGATATTTGGGCTGGGTCCAACCAAAGACAGTCATGAGGTGCCTTGGGATGTTGCTTGGCCCTGGTCTTGGATGTGGCTATATTCTTGTTTATATTCCACTGTTATTGTCCTGTGTGTGCAGAGAGCTAACTAGGTAGTGGCCTTTGGCCAGGAGGTGTGATCTCCATCAGAAAGGATTTCGTGCAGCCTTAAGTTAGGGAGGTACTAAACTGAGAACGGGGTGTCTGCTCTAGAAAGTCTGTGCTAACAAATACGTGTCAGCTTGAGAGAATCCATGCAGCTGACTGAGGAGAGTCTTCTGATGAAAGACATGAGTCCAGATGGCAGGTTGATGATAAAGACATGCTATGTGTCTGAGAGAAGTAAATGCTAGTCTTGTCAAATTCTGGGCTGATAGCTGTTTCCTTGGAGTCTGGGAGCTCACAGTTCAAGTTCCTCTTAGCCTGTGAGGTGACATACTTGATATGTAGGACCATGGTGCAACCAGTACTGCATTGGTTCCTGGAAGTGAGCTGCATGATTGCAGTTTGCGTACTTTGTATAATTCTGTTGAGAAGCTGGTTTTCACTCTGTGCCAAGATTAGCATTCCGTAGATGTGCAGCTGGAAGAGAGATGATTTTCTGAAGCAAAGCCAGACTGGAGATTTGTCAAGGGCTGTGGATCACCTCACGTTGCAAGGTGGAGTCAAAGCAGAGAGAAAGCAGGAAGGCTCTAGTTTGACATCTGTCCTCCATGTTAGGAAGAGGGGAATATAGCAGTCTTCAGGCTGTGCTCTACTAGAAGTAGACTCACTTATATGCAACTGGAGGCCTTAGGACTGCTCACCTCTTCAGTTTGGCTCAGGTTCTCACTGTAGGTCTTATATCTCAGCAGATCTCCCCTGATGATGATGCAGTGGTGGCCTTACTGTGCGAATGGGCTGTCAGTTATAAACGCTCTGGACGCCACAGGGCTATGGTTGTGGCCAAACTCTTGGAGAAGCGTCAAGCAGAGATAGAGGCTGAGGTAAGTCCTTATTCCTGGAAGGCTAGCAGCAGTAAAGGAGAGCAGAGGTTACCTAAGTCAATTATCTAACTATTACACCGAAAGGCAAAGGCTGATCAACACAATGCCTCTCAGTGCTAGTGCTGTTAACGGTGGCATTTGCTCCATCTAATCCAAAGTAGGTCATTAATGAACCTGTGGGATGGTGTGTATCCCATTTCTTGGGTATGTTTGAAGACAAGTGATGGCAGTGTGGAAGTACTGGCATACTTGGAGACTGTGAAGTAGCTTACGGAAACCTGTGGGGGGGCTTTCCTGTAAATGCAAGATAGAAAAAGTCTTGAAAACTTTTGTAGGTCTTACAGATAGTTTCTCCTCTATGACAGCAGTTGGTACTTTTTTCTGTTTCTGCAGAGATGTGGGGACTCTGAAGTTGTGGATGAGAAGGGCTCCATCTCCTCAGGCTCTCTTTCAGCAGCCAGCGCTCCTGTCTTTCAGGATGTCCTTATGCAGTTCCTTGACACTCAAGCTCCTATGCTAAGTATGTAATAAGAACTTGTGGTCTCCCAGTTTCTAGCTTTCCCTGTCCTGCAAACTTTGGATTTGTATGCTGTTCTCTTGTGTGTAGGTCTTGGATGTACCTAAATTCTCTCTCTGGCTTCCTTGCGATCCAGAGCGTACCTTGGAGAGGGAGGGGAAGCAGCCTGGAAGGCCAGATGACAGAAAGATAATGCAGAAGCACTTCCGTTAACACAGTGTTAGCCAAGAATAAATGAGTAGAGCCTAATAGGGAATTAATTCAGGCTGAGAACTAGAGGGAGGTCTTAACTAGTAAGTGACAAAGGTCTGGAGTAGTCTTTCAGTGGAAGTACTGTGAACAGATTAAGGGGGACAGGATCCAACTCTGAATGATGCAGGCAACTGTTTGTGCACCTGGGAATGGTACTTCCAGGCTGTGCCTCTGGTCCGTGCGACTAACTGGAGAACATTTGACTTACTTAATTGCCACCTGTTGAAACTGAGCTTTCTGCTTTTAGTTCTTGCTGTAATCTCAGAACTGTGTATCAGTCACTATGTTTAAATCTCTGGAAACACTTTCTCTAGCCCTAGGTTAGGTGGCTGGTGTTGCTCAGAGTGTTGCAGGAGAACTCTTGACAGCCCCGACTGTCTTGTCCTTTCAGCTGATCCTGGGAAGGAAAATGAGAAGGTGGAGTTCTTTAACCTGGTGCTGCTGTTCTGTGAGCTAATCAGACATGATGTCTTCTCTCACAACATCTACATGTGCACGCTCATCTCCCGGGGTGATCTTGCCATGGATTCTCATGGGCCTCGCCCACCCTCACCCTTCGATGATCCTGCTGAAGAGCACGACAGGAAGGAGACAGAGGGAAACAGTGGCATCAAGCTAGAGGTGAGAGGACAAGCACCATGGCCACCTTGTACATGTCCCTGTGTTGTGCTTGTCCGTTTTTACCAGCTTTGCAGCCTCCTTGCTATTACCTGCTGGAGGATGTACCAGCGACTCATGCTTCTCCTTCCCCCAGCCTATTTCCTTAGCTTTTCAGTTTTAAAAGTAGAAGGCTTAGAGTGGCTGGAAGGGGTCTGCAGAATGTAAAGGGGTAGACAGGAAAATCTTGCACTGCTCGGCGCAGAGCAGCGTATCGTGAGGTGCTGTGTGAGGCCTGTCCTTGATGTTTGCAGTGTATTAGGCTCCAACTTGCCAAGTACCATGGGTGTGTTGACATATTGCTGTCACTGTCCAACAAGGACCTTGAGTGCTGTAGTAAATAAATACTCTCTTGCTCCCTGGTGCATCACTGAGATGCAAAGCTGCTCTGTTTGTTCCCAGGACACAGGTCTTTCTGAAACCATGGACATTGACCACAACTCCAACATGCTCTTTGATGACATGGAGAAGACAGACTTTTCGGTATGTTCCTGCATTTTCTGCCAGCTACTCAGTACATAGGTCAATATGTGTAGTGGGACCAGGGACAGTGTGTGCCTTGCTTTTGTACGAGTACTCCCTCCCTGCTGTAGAGCCAGTAAGCTGGAAGCGGCTGCGTTGTAAGGCAGCTGACACTGTAAAAAGGCCCATATAACCTGCTGATGCAGGTCAGAAGTCCATCAGAGTAGAGTGAGTCCCAGTCATTCCTGGGATCTCTTAGGCTTTAGCCACTGCCAGCCCAGTGTTTGGGCAGGGTAGGAAGTGGACTGCTTGGATGACTATGATAGCATCAGGAGATTGGGAGTGACCAGTTACTGTCGGCAGGGGTTTTCTTGGTCACCTGGGAGAAGACACAGGTCTGCTATCATCGTGTGTGTGGCTGCCTGTACTTTTTCAGTTTTACAGTTCTTGATATTTCTCTGCATAGTTCATGGTTGCACAACATTCTGAAGCACTTAATAATAAAAATAACTTGTGGTGGTTGAAAAATCCCTGAGTACCTACATTCCTCAAGCCATTTCTGGCCTTTCAAAGTACATGTTAGGCAGGTGTGATGTGCAGAGCAATGAGGCTTTCCCAGAATCCTTGCTTGTTTTGTGGATGTTGTTGTTCCCAAAATTCTAAGTTGTGGTTATTTTTTTCCTGTTGTTTTTAACTCTATATACGTGAACTGGAAGCAGAACACTTCGTGCACTGCCTTGGTCATTGCCTTAAGAACAGGATGTTTCTCCAACCCTTCCTCTTCCTGCTCCTTTGTAGGCCTGAGCAGATATACCTTCCTTCAGCATCTTCACTGTTGCATGACCATATTTCTTAACTACCTTTTGTTACTCTTTTATCTTCCTAGATGTTTTCTCCTCCAATGCATTGTGAATCTAAAGCCAGCCCTTCCCCTGAAAAACCAGATCCTGAAAAGGAAGCAAAGCCTCTGCTGAAGGATAAGTCCGTGGAAGGAATGTTAGCATCCCTGTATGACCAGCCTCGGCACATCCAGTATGCAACACACTTTCCTATTCCTCAGGTATGAGATCTGCTCATAACTGGTCACCTGTTCTTGCCCTGTGCGCTCGTCATGAGGCTGCTGTGTTTCCTTGCAGTACAGCTGTGGGTAGGTAAGGAGCAGTCATGCTTTCCTTCACTGCTGCAGGAAGCGATCTGCTTAAGATGTCTCCTTGCTTACTCCCAGAACAACTTCTGCAATGAAGCTTTCCTTTTCTTTTAAGAGATCCAGATCCGAAACAAAATTAAAGCATTCAGCCTCATAGTTGCTAATGCAGTTGTCTTTTGGTTCCCTAGGAGGAGTCATGCAGTCACGAGTGTAACCAACGGTTGGTAGTTCTTTTTGGAGTTGGAAAACAACGGGATGATGCTCGGCATACAATCAAGAAAATAACCAAAGACATTCTAAAAGTCTTAAATAGAAAGAGCACTGCAGAGACAGGTTAGTAGAGCTTGAGCCACTCTTTTCTGAAGTAGGAACATCATTCCAGTTGGCTGGCTCCTTTGGAGTCTCACAGAGAAAGGATTATAAAAAATCTACAGTGCCTGGTAAGCTGTATCAGTCACTGAGAGTCTGGAATGGTGCTCTGGTCCCACACATACTAACCAACAACTAAGACAATTGGTTTCTTGCTGATAGTATCCTTTTAATTGAACTTTTCTTCAGAAGAGGATTAAATCATACCAGGTTCTGAGCGAGACCCTGCCCAAAACTTTGGCTTTTCAAATTTTATTTTCTTTAGCTCTTGCATTTAGATCCTTGCACAAGAAACAAAGAGGACTTTGCCTATGCATATTTGTTAAAGATCTTGATTAAATGGAGCACGCTATTATGCTTGGGGCACGTGCTAAATGCATAGTATAGGAAATTTGGATAGCTGTGTAAAATCAGTAGGAAGCCTCTGTGTTCTGTCAGCTGAGAATCTGGCTACAATATTTTTTCTTTCTTAGCTTGATTCCTGAAAGGCAACTTGAAATGTGGTAGAAAGATGATTCTTTAAAAGGTGGGGTGCTCTGACAAATTTTGAGGCTGGACGTCTTCAGTCTAGGACATCTGTTCTCATCAGTGAATCAGTGTACCTCTAAATTGAGAAAGTATTTTCTCCATCCAAAGAGTACCATCACTTAGGATAAACCAGATGTTAACCCTGCTGTCATTCTCAGGTTAGGAATTCCTTCCTCAGCAGTTTATTGTTTTGATTTCAAGATGGTCCTTATCAGCTTAAGATGTGGGACTCGGGCTTTTTGGCTATGCTGCATGGCAGGGGCTGGTCTTGCTGAGGGACTAACAGTGCTGATGACTGATGTCTAGTCTTCATGTCTAGTCTTCCTCTAATGGGGAACGTAGCCTAATACCATTTGCTGATCCTTCCAACTTTGGTAGGTGGAGAGGAAGGTCAGAAGAGGAAAAAGAGCAAGCCAGAAGCATTCCCAACAGCTGAAGATATATTTGCAAAGTTCCAGCACCTTTCTCACTTTGATCAGCACCAAGTCACATCTCAGGTACGACCCTTTCAAAACTGCTGTCCTTCTTGAGCCCTGACTGTGTCCCTTTGCATTACTGAGAGCAGCTTCCTGGAGGGAAAGGGAGATGGGGCTGCTGGGGGACTTCTGCAAGGGGAGATAGTACTGTGTGTCATCTTGCACTTGCAGGTATCTCGCAACGTCTTGGAACAGATCACCAGCTTTGCCTTGGGAATGTCATACCACTTGCCTCTGGTACAGCACGTGCAGTTCATATTTGACTTGATGGAGTATTCACTCAATATCAGTGGTCTTATCGACTTTGCCATCCAGGTAAGCAGAGTGTGCTCATATATGGTTCCTGGGAGGGGTTCATCAGCCTGAAAGGCAGCAGATCTGTGCTGTGATAGTTGAGCTGCTCCTGGGATCATTGGTGACCCTCTAACCTGTGTTGTGGAGGTGATCAGATTAGGTGGTTGTTGCAGTACTCCTGGGCTGCAGCTGTAGGTAGTCTTACATGTTCTGTTGTGAAGATTATTCTTCCAGCAACTTCAAGGTTGTCTCCAAAGGACTTGCATTGCATTGCTGTCCCTGGCTGCAGCAAGGCCTTGTTCTGAGTGAGAAGGAGATCATCTGTCTCTGGCAGCTCTCCCACCTTGCTCCCCTGGAAGGATCCTTGGCACATGGCAGTGCAGGCTGCCTTCTGGATCCTGCTAAAATCCTGTTGCTGTTTCTGCAGCCTGTGCCAGGTGTCTCTTGAAGCCTTGCTACAGTTGCTGATGGAATTGAGTCTGTTAACCTTAAAAACTGAGCCGAGTTAGATTTATGCAGGACAGAATTACCGAACAAGCTGTCTGCTACTACCCGTGGCAATATCCCAATCACCCTCTGATACCCAAGCACTGACAGCCCCTTGTACTGCCTGAGTGAGACATTGTGCCTAAGTTTGGGGTGCCAACTGGTCCAGGGTACATCTCTAGGCAGAAAGTGCCTGCCAGTCCCTTCCCTGGCAGGTCCTATAGGCTGTGAGTGTGGTGTGCCTGCTCCATTTCTGACCATACCTTACCCCTGTGGCTGTTGAAGGGTTTTTCTGTCATTGGGTGCAGTTGCTGAATGAACTGAGCGTGGTGGAGGCAGAACTGCTGTTGAAATCCTCCGACCTTGTTGGCAGCTACACCACCAGCTTGTGCCTGTGCATCGTGGCTGTGCTGCGGCACTACCACTCCTGCCTTATATTGAACCAGGACCAGATGGCTCAGGTTTTTGAAGGGTAAGGCAATCTTCACCTCCCTGTGTGGACTGAAGCAGCCTATTTTCTGGGGGCTTGTAAGGGGCAGGGGTGAATCTGTGTCCTTCCTAAAAGGCAGCAACTTTGTGCCTGAGGGTTCAGCTCACAGAATTTTTGGGGGACAGGATATGTTACTTAGTGCACACTGTGAGCTCAGGAAGATATCTATGTAATGAAATTATTCCTTCAAATTTTCTTTTCGTATTGCTGCAGCATTTTTATTTGTCTCTATGCAGTCTGTGTGGGGTGGTGAAACATGGCATGAATCGCTCGGATGGGTCCTCAGCGGAGCGCTGTATCCTGGCCTATCTCTATGACCTGTATACGTCCTGCAGTCATCTCAAAAGTAAATTTGGGGAGCTCTTCAGGTGAGGCTGAGGCAGGTGGGATGTGGTGGGTACTGACTAGTATAGCACCTTCGGCTTAAGCTTTTGCTTGTGGTCTTGTTTGATGTGATTGTCCCTGATATCCTCTCAGTGGAGGATTGAAGCCCTGGGATTAGTGCCTGTTTTACAGGCAGCAATGACCCAGTGTATAATCTTTACTCTTAGACCATCAAGTTGGGTTTGGTAAATTGCCTTTGGTAGTTCTCTGCACATCCACATGTCTCTTCTTACCCCATTCCTAGAGGATAGAAGTAGAGAGATCTGTTCCCACCAAACTCTGATGACTGAGCACTTCATCCTAAAGGTTGTGCTCTGCTTATGCTCAGCATCCTAATAATCCTTGGGCTGCTTCTGAACCTGCACTGTTTGGTTCTGGGTTTGTTCTGTGCTACTTTGCAGTCCTTATGCTTGTTCTGCTCTGCTGGTGTTGCCCCCAGGCTCTGTCCTGTGGGCTTACTTTACTCTGTGGTCTTCTGCTCTTTGCAGTTCTTCACTTGGGAACTGTCCCCCTCACCAGCTCCCTGTGGATCTCCTCCCTTAGCAGCTCAGAGATGGAGTCCACAGATCTCTGGCTTTTTGTTTACATGATCCTGTGAACGGGTAATTCTGACAGCCCTGTTTCCCAGTACAGTGCTTCACTTTGTCTTCTCTCACAGCCCCTGCTCCCTATCAGTGTTTCCTGTGCAGGCATGCCATAGGAACATCTAACTCTCTGTGTAACCCCCTGTTGAGGGGCTGTGAGAGTGGCTTGTGCCTTGATGTCAGTTGGCTAAACTCCTGGCTGCTGAGAGCCTTTGAAGTCTCTCTCTGGACTGAATTGAGAGGAATAGGGCGTGCTGTGGTCACAGATGCATTGGAGTTCTTTGAGGGAGTCACCACACACATGGAAATGAGAAACCTGGTATTAGTCTAACTGAATTCCTAAAAGCTGTTCAGCAAGGCTTTGAAGTAAATGGCCACAGATAAAAGGGAATATCCTCTAGCAGGCAAACAATAGGTTAGAGATGGAGACAAGGAGTGGGAAGGAGTTTGTATTTTGAGGGTGATCCCTCCCTGAGGAGTCTCATAGGACTCTTCTAGTGCTCGTGCTGTTCTGTATATTGGAAGTTGTATGAGTAGTGATACCAAAACTTTTCATATAACTCTTATTCAGCATGTAACAATAGAAGTTGACTGCAGGTTGCTGTAGTAAGGCACAGTGATAGTGACGAGTAATAAACTGGCAGATGAAGTTTAGTGTTGTTAGTCATAAAATAATACTCACAGGATTGTCCTTGTTCCCTTCTAAACTTTTTGTAGTGGTGGATATATACTACCTGGATAACTTCCAGATGCTTCCCCAACAAAGAACCAGCTTCACTCTTTTGGGAGAGACTTTGTTGGTACACAGTCTTGAGTCACCAACACAGTGATCTTGATTTCCACATTCTTGCTGAGGGGGGGCTTATCTTGCACAGGATTGCTGTGCTTATCAGAGTTCAGTGGAATCTTAGGTTTTTGTGTTCCTAATCTCTCTTTCCTGTCCTGTTTAGTGACTTCTGCTCCAAGGTGAAGAACACAATCTACTGCAATGTTGAGCCATCTGACTCCAATATGCTATGGGAACCAGAGTTCATGATTGACACTATTGAAAATCCATCTGCACATAACTTTACATACACCAACCTGGGAAAGAGCCTAAATGAAAACCCAGCCAACCGTTACAGTTTCGTCTGTAATGCACTTATGCACGTGTGTGTGGGACACCACGATCCAGACAGGTGAGAGGCAGAACTTTCATGGTTCTACTGAGATAGTAAAATTTTCAGGTGAGGGTAAGAAAGCCAGTAGCCATTCCTTGCCGGTCTTGGGGTGTGAGGAAGGAGCCAAGGCTGGGATCCCTTAAGAGAATCATTCACCTGATGGCATGCATTAGTAGCAAAGTTGACCCTCTGCTTTTTTCGTTATTTATTTAACAGGGTGAACGACATTGCTATCCTGTGTGCTGAGCTAACTGGCTACTGCAAGTCTCTAAGCGCCGAGTGGCTGGGTGTGCTCAAAGCTTTGTGCTGTTCCTCCAATAATGGGACCTGTGGCTTCAATGACCTCCTCTGCAATGTTGATGCAAGTGCAAACATTCAAAAGGGGAAAAGGAATTGAAGCAGGAGTGGAGGGATCCCTTGGGAGAAGGCAGAAATGAACAAGGGATGGAGGCTTTGTCTTCTGAGGACAGGGGAAAGGCTTTGAATACCAGGGCTACCTTTTGGTGTTTGCAGCCTGGGCTGATCATGGACATTGACCTGGGGTTATGGGCCCCTCTACCCCCCAGCTCCTAGGCAAGCTGAGGAATTGCTGACAAAGGGAATGAGGCAGAGGCTGTTGTGATCACTGGCTAATCTCCTCTCTTCCAGGTCAGTGACTTATCTTTCCATGATTCCTTGGCTACCTTTGTTGCCATTCTCATTGCCCGGCAGTGCTTGCTGCTGGAGGACCTGATTCGCTGTGCTGCTATCCCCTCACTCCTCAATGCTGGTAAGTGCATCCCTGCAGAAAGCTGGTCTTAGTCTCAGTTCTAGCCCAAAGGTCTGTGCTTAATGGATACTTTGTGAAACCATAGTTGTGAAACATGCCTCCAATACTTTTATGGTATGGTACTTAAGAATCGAACATTTTGCTTTAGAGAGTTTCTGGCCTTTTGGTTTCTATCAAAACCTGGTTGTGTTAAGGTATTTCAGTGTCTTACTCTCTGGAGTTTGTGTGTAAGCTAAAATGAGTATGGAGATACTGTCAGCCACACTGTCTGACCAGTGTACTCAGCTCTGAACTCCAGCAGTTCGCCTCTCACCGCTGATATGGTTCAGCTTACACTTTGGCTAGAGCAGCCAGCTGACTAGTTGGGCCTACAGTGCCTGGTTCACTCTGCCTTTACTCTGCCACCAGCCTTCCTAGCTGTGCTCTGGGGATTGCAGCATCCAGACTCTGACAGGGTGAAGCTGGGAAGACAGAGCAAGCAGAATGTAGTGCATTTCACTGGGGATAATATTGATGGATTTGCTCACTTGCATGTTAATTGCTGCACATGCTCTATATTTGTAAATACAATAAGGCTGCTGCAGCTTCTCAACTGGTTGCTCCAGGGCAGTGTACTGTGAATAGCTTTTGGATTGAGAGTCAGCTGTCCCAGTGCTTAAGAAATCTCAGCTGACTGTTTTCTTTACATAGCCTGCAGTGAACAGGACTCGGAACCGGGAGCACGTCTGACCTGCCGGATTTTACTCCATCTGTTTAAGACTCCACAGCTGAACCCATGCCAGCAAGATGGCAGTAAGTGAATGGAAGTTGAGCCTTTATTGTGAAAGTACTGAGGCTCTTGCACCCTAAGAAAAGAGATACTGGACCCTATGATTAGAGTCATGACCTGCTTGCTCTGAATAAAGTAGGCGAAGCCTGATACACTGCTTTCTGCAGAGGACAAAGAACAATATCCTTCCATTTATATCACTCCATGGTAGCCCTGCAAGTTGGGGAGGAGGCCCTTGGAGGCAGGAAGCCAGCCAGTAGAGGTGGCCTTGCTGTCACCAAGCCATTAGAGTAATGATCGCTTCTTTTTTTTATGTCTTGAGCTTTGTGTAGCCTCTTAACTTGGTGCCAGAAGCTGCTATTTTACAGCACTCCCTTTTTGTCTGATGATGGAAACGGTCCAGGAAGCTCTGTTCTTGGCTCCTTATAAGTATCGTGATAGCTCAGATCTAATCCCAGCCTGTGTTCTAGGTTAGGGTACTGTTGGAGCTTGGAGTTCATGACACAGGCACTGTGCCCCATTTGGATTTCATGGTTCAGTTGTCACAGCATGATTGGCACTATGCTTCGTGAAACTTAATTAAATTGACTCCATGTTACAGTTTGGAAAAGGACTAGCCTCAGGATTCTCTGAGCTGGATTCTACGGTACTAGCTGTCACATAATTCAGGCAGCTCTGGAGCCTGTGCCTTTCTCTCTTGCTGGATATTGCCCTTCCCCATTGTCCTCTTTGCAGACAAACCCACGGTGGGAATCCGCTCTTCCTGTGACCGTCACTTACTGGCAGCTTCCCAAAATCGTATTGTGGATGGAGCAGTCTTTGCAGTGCTGAAGGCTGTCTTTGTTCTGGGTGTGTACCTGTGTTAGCCTGAACTTGTAAGAATGTTTTTAGTGGGGTGGGAGAAAGGCACTGTATTGCATGTGTTGGCTGTACAGATGGCCAGAGATCTGTTTTGGTGGATACATGGCTTGTCTGAAGCCCTTTGACTCAGCTGTAAATAAGCTTTGTATCTTAGCTGCAAGAGAGATCATGGCAGAGAGAGTTTACGAAAGCTCAGGATGTTTTGCTTTAGGTTTAGCATTGATGATTAAGTGACAGTTGTGCTTTTCTTGTAGGAGATGCAGAACTGAAAGGCTCTGGCTTTTCCCACCCTGGAGGTGTCGACGATCTCATGGATGATGAACTGGGCACCAGGAAGGCCGGTAGTCGGGTAGTAACTGTAGAAACAGCTAGTTTGGATATTTATGCCAAGTATGTGCTAAGGAGTATATGTCAACAGGTGAGTCTAGGTTTGTCCTTATTCTCTCTGCAGACAGATATATCCCACATGACTTTTGGCAGATTGGGTTTGGCAGGTATTTCTTCAAAACATCAGTAAAGAAAACTGATGGTTCTGCTGCCTGATGGTGCTAAGAATTGCTCACCATGACAAAAAAATAGAGACAAACCGCTGTCAAGAATTAGGTGTTGCAGTATGCAGGGACTGTGAGTCCCCTTTGCTTTGGCAACAGCACGAGGCTCATGTCCAAGGAGGGGAGTGCTGGGAGTGGTTTGCTGAGATGTGTGCTGGAGGCAAAGATAAGCGCAAGAAAGACAGTTTGTTGAAGTGATAAATGGTGCCTTTCAGAATGCAGCTTAAGTGTTGCTTTCAGCTAGGCTGTTAATGTATCCCTGGGCTTTGCAGTGCCCTGTTTACTTAATTAAAGGAACAACAACAACAATCTTTTGCTTAAGCCTAATGTGATAGCACCAGTATTTCTGTTCCTTTGTAAAAAATTGACATTTGGGGAACTGAAACCTGGCTAATAAGGTACTTAATTGCAAAGCGAAGTGGCAGTTACCACTACTGTATGAAAATGGGCGTGGAAGGGTGTTTTTGGCCTCAGTTGCAAATTTATGCTGTCAGCAGGAAAGATACTGAGCTATACAATTTGAAACCTGTAGTCCATATTACAATTTGAAACCTGCAGTCTGTATTATTAGTATGTAAACACAACACGTCAGTGCTGTGCTGTCCTCATGTTTTGTGATGCTGTGGTTTAGTAATTGGCTTGCTATATAGTAATGTTATCAGCCTATGAAAAAAGAATTGGAGTCAACTATTTATAAGCATAAATTCAACATACTTGGTGTTACTGAAACCTGACTGTAACATTGATAGAGGTAGATAATTCCCTTGCTGGTCTCAGTCTGTGTAGGAAGGACTCACAGTAGGTGGAAAGTGTGTGTGTGTATACAGGAGGGAGTAGCAGTGTCAAGTATCACTATTTGTACTGATTGTTGGGGGCACTGGTTATATAGGAATGAGTATTCCAGCAGATAACAGTGAGTACCACCAAGTCGTGCCAGAGCTCCTGCAGGATTCCTGCAGCTGTAAAGGGCTGTAAAATGATGAATTTAATATTAGCACCTCCAATGCGAGCAGTGGATGCTGCAGAACTTGGACTATTAATTCTGAAATGTCTGTAGAATGCCTTCATAACTATAGGCTGTGATTTCTCAGACTCAGAAAATGTTGCATCTCATATTCAGGTGTATAGTTTATAATAGGTTTCATCATGACGGGGTGGGGAAAAGGAGCAGACTATAGAATTAAGTTCAAGCTTTGTGTCTTGGGTGTGTATGATTATGACATAATTGCTGGTCTGACCTTTAGCCTGTTTAAATTAATAAATGTAATTGTGACTGGCCTTTTGAAAAGGTTAATTTTATAGAGCTGTGATAAACCACAGTGGGAACCAAGAGGGAGGATTGAGTCAAAGTTACTATCCTGAATCTGGTGATTGGGGTGGTAGAGTTGTCCATTGTGCTTGGAAAATATGCTCATAGTGCTCTCCTGTGAAGAGGCAGATGAGGGACTCTTTCAGTAGTATGAAACCTGTGGAGGTGGTTGTTTTGTAAAGACACGTTGCAGGGATTGAGAGAAGTTAGAAGTCCCTCAGGGTTGAAGATGGTAGTTTACTTCATACTTATTTGTGAGATTATACTCATAAAGTGGATCAGAGATGACATCTGAATTCTTGTAGGAAGCTGAGCAAGTGGCAAAAAGGGTTTTCCCAAGGATATGCATATTATGTGTGCAAGGAAAAGAAGTTTGATGTAGCAACACTGAAGGGGAGAAATGCAACAGGCATTGGAGAATTCACCAGATCATGTGTGTTGGGAAAGTGGAAACTTCATCCAGGATGAAGATGAAGATCTAGGCTGTGGTTTCACAAGGATTTAGAACAGAGATTTAGCTTTCCCATCTTTGTGCTTTACGTAGTGCTTGAAGTGCTGCTGAGAAGGACTGTTCCCAGCTTTCTAGGCTTAGCACCAGCACCTGTGCTTCATGAGCTGGATCCTCATCTCTTCTCCTCAGGTTGTCCCTTCTCAGTGGAAGAACTCTCTGATCAGGCTTGATCTGCAGCTTCAGCAGTGCTTATACAACAGTCCTTTGTAGATTTTAATGTCATGAATTTGCCTGATTTTCCATATGGAAAAATCCTGCAGTAACGAATGCTGCAAGTTAACTGTAAATTGTGTGAAGTACTGCCTACCTCATGTTTGTTTTGGAAACTGCTGCCTTTATTATCATACACTTAGGAACCACCAGCTGAAACTGAGTCTGACTCTTTTCTGTCTACCTTCTCATGATTTGTGACTTTAAATGGCTCACATCCAGTCAGTTGTTTACCCTTCCAGTCTTTGAGAATTAAAGTCATTGGTTTTTACTAAGGATGGCAGTGTGTTTTCCATCACTATTTGAGAATTAAGGGGTGTGCTTTTCAATAAGATGTGTTCTAGTTTATCCTTAGCTGCAGCCTTGAATTATTTAATTTAGGACAGCTCCAGGGCTTTGTTGTGCAGGAAATAGACCAAATAATTTTCAGTGATCCCTTCTGATCTTTTGAGCCCAAGTGGCAGTCTTGATGGAGCCTGGGCATGGCAGTGACTATGTACTGTTAAATCATACCAATATTTTATCAAAAGAAATAGCAGCTACTGTGTTTCACTGCTGCTGACTTGTCAAAGTTGATGTTTTCTCTGTTGCAATTGCTGTGCTGTGCCTGACACCTGCTGAATCAGGATAGTACGGTTCCTGAAGATAAATTATTATCAGGCATAACTGTACTAATCAGGTTTTTATGAGACTGACGTGTTCCGTGGATCTCTCTGAGATCGAAAGCAGGGGCACTGGTCTGGAATCAGACATCAGTTTCACTGCACTGACTCTGCCTTCATCTTGCAGGAGTGGGTAGGTGAGCGATGCCTGAAGTCCCTCTGCGAAGACAGCAATGACTTGCAGGATCCTGTCCTGAGCAGCACTCAAGCTCAGAGGCTGATGCAGCTGATTTGTTATCCACACCGGCTGCTGGACAATGAGGAAGGAGAAAATCCTCAGCGGCAGAGGATTAAACGCATCTTACAGGTGCAGGCTTCTGGCAGAATCTGGCAGAGTGTCCTAGTAATTACCTAATGTAGCATTAGAGTAGGATTGTCCAAAATGCAGCCCTCTGAGGGATCTGATACTCATTAGCAATGGGAGCTGAGGTTGTGGGTTGACATAGTTGGAACAGAAATAAGGACTCATATGAAGTATGCATGTGTGTGTGTTGCAGAATCTGGACCAGTGGACTATGAGGCAGTCCTCGCTGGAGCTGCAGCTCATGATTAAGCAGACAGCAAACAATGTGAGTTTCTGCTCAGAGGGACCATACAGGGATGTGTGTTGCCAGTGTTGGAAGTGGCTGCTTGTGAGGTGGTGGGAGGTGGCCTGGCAGAAGTGGGAATAGTCCTGTGAGAGACAAGCATGAAAAGGATGCAATGAGCGTGAGACCCAAAAAGCAGCAATCATGGGGAAGTTGGCAAACTGGGTTTGTACTGAGTTGTGTTGAAATGTGCAGTCCCTGTCAGTGGGTGCTCTCGGAGAAGGACTTGGCTGTCTTCTCTTCCCTATCACCAGGAGATGAACTCCTTGTTAGAAAATATAGCCAAGGCCACCATTGAAGTATTCCAGCAGTCAGCAGAGACCAACTCGGCTAGCTCTGCTGGCAATGGAGTCAACAATATCAGTGGCTCAGCAAGTGCTACGCCTGCCAGCAACAAATCCAAACCCATCCTCAGGTAGGTGTAGTCCTGGCATGCAGCTGCCATGTAGATGAGTTGGAATCATAGGCTGGATTGCAAGCTGCTTTTTCCTCCTGTGTTGTCACAGCTCCCTGGAGAGATCAGGAGTGTGGCTGGTGGCCCCTCTGATTGCCAAGCTTCCAACATCAGTTCAAGGCCATGTGCTGAAAGCTGCTGGAGAAGAACTAGAGAAAGGACAACACCTGGGGTCATCATCCCGCAAAGAGCGAGACCGCCAGAAGCAGAAGAGGTGAGTCCTGGGGAAAGGGCAGACAATGCTTGCTGTGCTGATCCCCCAGCCTGGCTCCATCTTTGTTCTCTCTGCAGCATGTCCCTCCTGAGCCAGCAGCCATTTCTGTCACTGGTGCTAACATGCTTGAAAGGACAGGATGAGCAGCGGGAAGGCCTCCTCACCTCTCTGTACAGTCAGGTCCAGCAGGTAGGTGTCTTGCTTCTCACCTCACTTTCCTCAAGGGCTTGCTTCTCCAGCAGGCAGGCTGTTGGGCACATCCTTGGGGATGTTGTCTGCCTGATTATATGCTCAATAAGGAAAAGATCTTATCCTGGTTAATATAGGGTGCTTGAGCTGACCGTCTCTGAGTCACTGGACAGCAGGCAGTACAAGCTGCTCTATAAACTGAATTCAGTGTACAGCTTTTGAGGTTTGTCCTCTCTTCTAAATTTCTCAGATTGTTACCAATTGGCGGGAAGATCAGTACCAAGATGACTGCAAAGCCAAGCAGCTGATGCATGAGGCCCTGAAACTACGGCTGAATTTGGTGAGCAGTTGCAGAAAAAAGAGTTTAACCATCTGGGGTGAGGAGTTGTCTGCCTTTTTTCCTTTTTTTGGAACATGCACACGCTAGAGGGACTATATATGTTCTGAGGCAAGGAAGTAGGAGAGGCATTTGTGCTGCTTCTAGGCCTTGAGCCCTGAGTGGGATAGGGTGCATGAAAAAACTCCCTTGCTTTGTTTTGCCTGGATGAAATCCACAGCCTTGGTCTCTGTTTTGGAGACGTGCCTTCCCATTTCAATGCTTTTGCAGTCCACAGCACTACTACTTGCACCGAGGTTTGTCCTGCTGACTGCAGTGTCCTTCAGCTCTCAGTAGGAGTTGCTGTAGCACAGCTGTTGCTCTGGTTTAGGTTCCTGTCTCACGTTTAAATCTTAGTGTTTCTTCATGGTGTCCTTGTGACTAAACTACATTTCTCTGCCAGGTGGGGGGAATGTTTGACACAGTTCAACGCAGTACACAGCAGACAACTGAGTGGGCTGTGCTTCTCCTGGACATCATCAGCAGTGGCACCGTGGACATGCAGTCAAACAAGTAACTTTCTGGCTGACTTCTGATCCATACACTTCCCAAGGGAGGCAGTCATTAACATGGCCCCTTTTCTCATGTGAGCTAGCTGTCTCTAGATGATCTGTCAGAAGTCCTGTGACAGACAAAAGAGGCTACGCACAACCTAGGTCCTAGTATCCAAGTGCACTCTGACATATCCAGAGCAAACTTGACTTTCCAGATACAGAGAGATAAGCAGGGGAGAGCTGAGTCTGGACCTGCTTTTTGGAGAAGCTGAATGGGTAGACAGGAGGCCAGTTTTAACCTGTGATGCTGTACTTGTCTCAAGTGTGAACACCCCATGGTGTATAAGCAAAAGGAGGATTAGTGTGGGATGTTAGTCTGAAGAGCACTTTGCACTTCTGACTGTAGGCAGTCTAATAATGTTTGGTGTTACTATGATGGCAGAGGGTTTATATCTGCTTCTCAGGTGACTTTGACCTTTCCGCTTTCACCAACAGTGAGCTCTTCACCACCGTGTTGGACATGCTGAGTGTTCTTATCAATGGCACCCTGGCTGCTGATATGTCCAGCATTTCTCAGGGCAGCATGGAGGAGAACAAGCGGGCATACATGAATCTTGTCAAGAAACTCAGGGTGAGGGACACCAGGTCTCTGGGGACCAGTATGTGCTGTGTTGTGGTTGTCCAACTATGTAGATTTACCTGTGTCTCATGAATGGTACTTGGCCTGTTGCTGTGGTTTAGATGAAGCAGTGACGGTGTCCCTGACAGCTCTGCAGAGCTGAAGGGTGCAAAAAGTGAGAGGTAATTCAGGGGTGGAGGTTGACAGCAGAAGAGGCACAGGTGGACTTTGGATGATTTTTCCTGAGCGATTATTCAAGTCTTTATTCCACTTGTGCAGAAGGAGCTGGGGGACCGGCAGTCTGACAGCCTGGAGAAGGTGCGACAGCTACTGCCACTTCCCAAGCAGACCCGAGATGTCATCACTTGTGAACCTCAGGGATCCCTCATTGACACCAAAGGCAATAAGATAGCTGGATTTGACTCCATCTTCAAGAAGGAAGTAAGTGAAGCTCTTTTGTTTGCATCACAGCTCCTGAGTGCAGGTGTCACCTTGTCCTCTGATACCTTGAGTCTGTACAGCTTGAGAGGCATCTGTATGCAGTGCCTTGTTGCCTGCTGAGCTTGAAGTGACTGGCTGCACACAGACAAACTGGCACATAACTGTGTCCTAAAAGGGCAAAGCTGTGTGTTAATGCCCGGTGATACATGCTGCTGTGGCCTGAGAAGTTAAACTTTAGTTTTGTACTTATGGCTATATAAGACATAAAGAGAAACCCATAATCCCTGTGATGTGAGTTCCTGGGCAGTGCCAGTGTGCAAAAGACTGGCAGAGACAGGATGAAGGAAATGGGCAGTTTTTGTTGAAAACCTTTAGAAAGAGCTGCTTTGCCATGTGGAAGAGTGGGGACCACTAGTAAGGGCTCTGGCTGTTTACTGGAACATGTGGGGTGGAGCCTGAAGAAAGCACAGTTTCCTGTACCCTTGTAGGAGAATCAACAGGGACTTAGAGGTTTTTATCTCTCTTGCTTTAAAGGGTTTGCAAGTCTCTACAAAGCAGAAGATTTCCCCTTGGGACCTGTTTGAGGGCTTAAAGCACTCAGCTCCCCTCTCCTGGGGATGGTTTGGGACAGTCCGAGTGGATCGCAAGGTGTCTAGATTTGAGGAGCAGCAGAGGCTTCTTCTGTACCACACACACTTGAAACCCAAGCCCCGCAGTTACTACTTGGAGCCGTTGCCACTGCCCCCTGAAGAGGAAGAGCCTCCTACACCTGTGGCTTTGGAGCCAGAGAAGAAAGCTGCGGAACCAGCCAAGGCTGATAAAACAAGTTCCAACCCTGCCACCTCTACTGAGGAACGCAAGAAGAAACAGAGCAAAACCAAGAAACGTAACCAGTCTGCCAGCAAAACTGAGGTAATTGACTGCCCAACAGCTATGGACTTCCTGTGTCCACCCCTCCTGGTCACAGAGCACTCCCCTGAGGCTTCCTGAGGAGCCTGAGGGTGGTGCAGTGGTGAAGATGGGATGTGCTTCCTCTCAGCTGGGTGTGCTGGAGTTCTCTCCTGCTTTCCCTAGCCTGGGGAAGGGCAAACATTTCCTTAATCCCTGTTGGGGAGCGAAATAGGCTGCCCAGCTCAGACAACATCCTAGGCTTCCTCCTGTGGACTTTGCAACCCTTTCATACTCCTCATCCATTCATGAATTCCCAGTGCACATTAATCTTCCTTGTTCCTTCTTTGTCTTTGCAGGATTTTGTGTTGGGCCCTAGCCGAGGGGTTTCATATGGAGTTGGTATGCCTACAGATCTCTTGCATCACCAGTCAGGAAGCACTATGTCGAGGTTGGCCTACGGGCAGTCACCAGTGGGTCTCTACGCTCAGAATCAGCCTCTTCCAGCAGGTGGGTGCACAGGACAGGTGAGCATATTGCACCTCTTTGGGAACCTCTTATAAGAACATCTTCTGTGAGATCATCCTACACAGGTTCTTAGGCTTCCCTGATTGCCTGTCATGTGTCTAGGTACAGTGAGGAACAGTCCTTCTGGAGCTACAAGGCTCAGCAATAGCACATGACTAGTGAGACTGTTTCTCTTCCTCTTGCAGGTGGCCCTCGTCTGGATACATCCTACAGGCCTGTACGCATGCCACTGGGGAAACTTGTTCAGAGTCGTCCTCCCTATAGTGGTGTGCTGCCTCCAGGGATGGGGAGCATGATGGGCATCGACCCCTCTTACAAGCCAGCAGTATACAGACAGCAGCCTCCAGTGTCCCAGGGACAGATACTGAGGCAGCAGCTTCAAGCAAAGTTGGTAAGTCAGCGCTGTGCTCCTGCTGTTACTGGACCCCACAGTACAGCAAGCCCAAGCTGTCTGCTGGGGTTGTCCCTTCTAGCCAGAACTCTCCAACCCTGTCCCTGTTTCTGTCCTGGAAAGATACTGTCTTTTGCATCTGTCCCTCTGTGTTTGCCACCTACTTTGTGGGCCCATATCACTTAACACTTGGTGGAGGCTGTCAGTGAAGTGAACTGGGGCATCTCTGGTGGTTGGGCAGTGAGAGGTGCACATCCTGGCTGTGGGTGGTAGGGATGTTGGTGGCCTCTGTCCCAACTTGGGGTGAGGCAGAAGTCATTAGCATCTGCATGCTGTGCAGCAGCCTCATAGATTTAGCAGTGAAGCTACTTGCCTGGTTTGGGAGCTGCTGAGAGGAAAGCAGCAAGTGTTCTGCTCTTTGGAGATGTTGAAAAAAGTGTTTCTCTGTTGCCTTCCAGCAAGGCCAAGGCATAATGGGACAGCAGCCTGTGCGCCAGATGGCTCCAACCCCATCCTACGGAGGATTGCAGCCCTCCCAGGTAACTGGCAGTGACTGCAGGTATGACTGGAATCTGACTCCAGCATTCGTCAGCATCTTCATTTCTGCTGCTAAATCCTGAAATCTCTTGGCTCTTCTCACTCCTGATTTACTGGGCAGCAGAGATGAGCAGCCTTGTGACAGTATTTACAGGAGGCTGATGTCCTGTGTTCCAAATTCTCTTTTGTACCTTACCTCATGACTGATAAAGGCTTTTTGTTTTATTTCAGGGTTACACACCTTACGTCTCCCACATAGGCCTTCAGCAGCACCCTTCCCAGTCAGGCACGATGGTACCTCCTACCTATTCTG
Organism: Microhierax caerulescens; assembly: GCA_035590215.1. Classification (NCBI taxonomy): domain Eukaryota; kingdom Metazoa; phylum Chordata; class Aves; order Falconiformes; family Falconidae; genus Microhierax; species Microhierax caerulescens. The sequence continues at coordinate 13,313,730 of JAVJGJ010000034.1, read as the reverse complement.
GCCAGCCCTATCAGAATTCCCACCCCACCTCTAATCCTGCCCTGGTGGATCCTGTTAGGCAGATGCAGCAGAGACCAAGTGGCTACGTACACCAGCAGGCCCCTGGCTATGGGCACAGCTTGGGTAACACGCAGAGGTACCTCCCACCCTACTGGATGTTATAAGCTGCGTTTCTTGAACCCGCTCTGCTCAGACAACCCTAACAGCAATCTGTGCTCTGTGCTGTGCTATGTGAGTCCTTCACACCTTTGGGGGAACATTTTTATTCAGCTTTTCAGTCCTAGGAAGGAACAAACAGGATGAAATTCAGAGATGCTGGTTGCAGGCAAAAGACAGTGTTACCAGCCAGAGAAAGATGGAATTGGGAAGTGTGACAAAAATGACCTGGGAAAGTCATAGTTTTGGTTTTAAATCTAGCCAGCAAATCACTGTCAAAGGGCTAGATCTGGGATCTCCACTGCTCCTGAGCAGGCATAAATCTAGCAGAGAAGCCATGCAGAACAGTGGACCGAGGACTGTTACTTAGGGCTTCTGGAAAAACAGGTTGGATGAAACCCTTGAGAGGCCCTGGTGTCTGCAGAGGCAGCATGGATTGCAAGGGGCTGTTAGGGCTGTCTTGTTGATGAGAAGTTGGGTTTGAATTGGCCCATGAATCTTTTACTCCGTGAGTCTGTCCTTTTCTCTTGCAGGTTTCCTCACCAGTCAATACAGCAGGCCCCCATGATGAGTGGGATGAACCATTTGGGTCCACAAGGAGTCCCCTCGGGAATTCGACCCAGCCAGATACTGCCTGACCAGCAGCAGCAGCAGTACCTGAGGCAGCAGCAGCAACAGCAGCAGCAGCAGCAGATGCTGAGGGTGAGTGGTTGCTGTCAGGAGGAAGGCTGCTGAAGCTGGATGAGGCTTTCCCAGTGCTGCTTATACCTCTGTGTCAGCAATGCTTTGCTCTGCCCCTCTGTGTCAGGAAGGGTGTCAACTCTGTTGGGGGCTGTCTCTAATGATTTGCTAGGTGGCCCTCCCTTCCTTAGAGCTGGCCACTCCTGATGGAGACACCTGCTGTGCTGCCTTTTGCTAGTCACCCAGCATGAGCTAAAGGGAGTTTAGGAGCAGTAGAGGTTTGTTTAGTCCTCTGTGGCCTGCATCGCACCTCTTCCTGCTCCAGCTGAGCCTGTAAGATTGTGCAGAAAGCTGTCTGTCTTAGAAGTATTGCAGGAGCTAGAAACAAAGTGAAAATCCCCATGCCCACACAGAAGCAAGCAGAGTTTTCCTTACAAGATCCTTTTTAGGGGAATATCTGCATTTTCACACAATGAAAATAAGCATTGGTTGCAGTTTCCAATGGCAGCAAATCTGGTGTGAATCAGTCCATGTACTTCACACCTAACAGTGGATGGTGAAAAACTGATCCAAAGTAAGCTGTTAGACCCAACTCTCTAGTTTTGAAGAAGTTCACAGATGTGTGTCAACAGACAAGAGTATTCCATGGATTTGCATTATGGTCTTACCAATATTAAATACTTATATAATATGCAAATATGAATTGACAGAGAAACACAGGAATAGTTTGGGTTACTTGGTAAATTGCACACCTTATGACAAGACTAGAACATGGGGAGACTTTAGATGGCATGGAGTGCTGAGGCTTTGTGCTCTGAGAGGGGCCCAAGTGAGACCGATTCTTGCAGAGAGCTGCGGTCAGCACTATTTGAGAATTGCTGCCTTGCGTTGGACAAGAGGCTGCCATGCTGTAGCATGGTCAGCAACTTTTAGTCCTTTTGATGAGTAGCACCCCCTGACTATTCACTTGGTTTCTTTTAACGTTCTCCATCACTCATATTTAGAAAAGGAACTTGCCTCAGACAAATTGCTAGCGCTTCTCCTAGCTCAGTAACTTCATGTGTACCTCCAGCTTTTAGCTGACACTGCTAGGTTGCTTAAAGAAAAAAAAACAAAACCCAACAAAAACTGGAGTGCCCAAAATCTCCCTTATTACTGTGACTCCTGCTGCATTATCGGAGGCATACCAGATGCAGAACAGACTCCTGGTGCTTGAGTTGACTGTCGTGATGCAGTGGCTTATAGAAAGGATGGGTGGCCTTTTGGTTTGTCTTGCATGGGTTGGTAGTCAGCTGCTGCAAGAAGGTAGGACATGAAATCAGGAGGGGTATCCTGGCTCATTTAGTTAGCCATCTGCTTTCTTGTATACCCAGGTCATGCCATCCATTTCAAGAACTTAAGTGGCCAAACTGGTTTAAGGTGGAAGTTAGGAGGCCATTCTAGAAAATCACTCCCTTTTGAGTAGAGTCCTTGATCCAAGCCTCAATGTGTTTGTGACTGGTTCCTGTATCCAATTATTGTTGTCCACTCTGTCCTGTTGTTTACTGGTTCTCTTTTCTCTGATGTTTACCCAGTGTATCCCAAGGGGGCACTTGCATCTTCCATAGGTCAGGTTTTTCTAACCTTCTCTCATAAGATACTGTCCCTTTTCCTGATTGTATTTTTGTCTGTTTTCTGAGTCTGTTCAAGGTTTGAACTGTGCCCTTTTGAGCCAGTGGTTGGCACTGTACCTAGAGTCACCACGTTGGTTTTTTTTGATAGTGTTAGTAGTTTTCTATTTCTGGTAGAAATTCTTTTGTTGATGTAGAGAGCTCAAAATTAAATTGGCAGATGGGAGAAATGTCTGAAAATTAGGAGAAATGAAAAAACCTTGAGATTTGTGGATACATGCTGACTGTTCTTCTCACCATAACTATTCTGTCAACATCTAGGCTGGAACACTGCATCCAGTTTTATCCGTATCCTTTTACTGAAGTGCAGTACCAGCTGGCACAAGTGGCAGAGAGGGGCAGCAAGATAGATCAAAGAGTGGGGGAATGTGACTGAATGTGACTGAAAAGGAAAAGCTGAAATAGCTGGGCATTGAGTTAGAGAGGCAGAGATAACAGAGAGAGAAGTCTCCAGTTTTTTTGTCTTCAAAAAAAATCTGTTCTTGTCCCTTGACTGTAGCACGAGAGATGGACTTAAATCACAATTTATGAGATTCAGGGTAGAGATTAGGGAAAACTTGAGTCGTAGGAGTAACTGACCTGGTGTGGATTGCTTAGGAAGGTTATAGGAGCTCTGTTGCTACCTGTGGAAAAATTTTGAGAACAGGTCAGCCAAATACTCAGCAAAGTCAGTATTGCTGTGCTTAACCAGGAGGTGCAAGATGAACGAGCTAACCTCTTGAGGTAGCTATTTGGTTGTTGTCTATTCTTGTATCTTGTTTGCTGCTAGTCGTTCCCCAGCTGACCAGTAGACTTGTAGTTCTCTTCCTGCCATTGATACCTCATCTTGCAGAAGAACTTTGTTACTGTCCCTGCCATTTCTGAGCCTGGGGCAGGGCCCTGGTGAAATGTGGGTACTTTAGGTGCGTGTAAGGAAAATGGTGTAAGACGGTATGTCACTGCATGGAGCATCCTTCCTCCTTCAGCCCTTGCTGTGCCCGATTGCTGTGTTCCTGTTCCCTGATGGTCCCTTCTCTTTTGTCTTCACAACAGCAGCAGCAACAACAACAACAACAGCAGCAGCAGCAACAACAACAGCAGCAGCAACAGCAGCAGCAGCAGCAGCAGCCGCAGCCACCACAGCCACAGCAGCAACCCCAGGTCTCCACAGTGCCTCAGCCACAGGCGCAGGGCCAGCCCCCAGGGCTGGGGATGCAAGCTCTTCCCCCGCAGCAGCCCATTGTGAGTATTCCCTTGGAGGCAGAGGGACATCATAGTCCAGCACAAATCCAATGGTGCTCCACCTGCGTCCCCCTCTTCTCCCTCCCCTGTGC
>JAVJGJ010000034.1:13216068-13234408 GCA_035590215.1 Microhierax caerulescens | reverse complement strand
CGATCTGGTGGATGAGGAATTGGTGGGATGGCCACATCTGGAGGGTAATGGTCAATGGCTCAATGTCCAGATGGAGACTGGTGACAAGTGGTGTCCCTCAGGGGTCTGTGCTGAGACCAGTACTGTTTAATATCTTCATCAATGACTTAGGACAGTGGGGATCAAGTGCACCCTCAGCAAGTTTGCAGATGACACCAAGCTGAGTGGTGCTGCTGACACGCCTGAGGGATGGGATGCCATCCAGAGAGAACTGGACAAGCTTGAGAAGTGGGCTCATGTGAACCTCATGAGGTCCAACAAGGTCCTGCATCTGGGTCAGGGTAACCCCCTGTATCAATACAGGCTGGGGGATGAAGCTAGACATAAGCCAACAATGTGTGCTCACAGCACAGAAAGCCAACTGTATGCTGGGCTACCCAAAAAGAGGCATGGACAGCAGGTTGAGGGAGGTGATTCTGCCCCTCTGCTCTGGTGAGACCCCACCTGCAGTACTGTGTTCAGCTCTGTGGTCCTCAGCACAGGAAAGACATGGACCTGCTGGTGTGGGTCCAGAGGGGGAGCACAAAAGTGATCAGAGGGCTGGAGTGCCTCTCCTATGAAGACAGGCTGAGAGAGTTGGGGTTGTGCAGCCTGGAGAAGAGAGGGCTCCAGGGAGACCTTACTGCAGACTTTCAATACTTAAAGGGAGCTTAAGAAAGACAGGGACAAACTTTATAATAGGGCTTGTTGTGATAAGACAAGGGGTAATGATTTTAAACTAAAAGATGGCAGATATAAACTAGATACAAGGAAGAGATTTTTTATGATGAGGGTGGTGAGGCACTGGAACAGGTTGCCCAGAGACGTGGTAGATGCCCCATCCCTGGAAGTGTTCGAGGTCAGGTTGGATGGGGCTCTCAGTGATCTGATCTAGTCAAAAATGTCCCTGCTTACTGCAAGGGGGTTGGACTAGAAAGCCTTTAAAGGTCCCTTCCAACCCAAACTATTCTATTTTCAGGTCTTACGAAGTCTTCAACTGTAAAAACTCTTGTTACCCTACCAACACCATTTGTGATCTCAGCGAAGGATTACATTAAGATTTTTTTTAAAAAAAACAACCCATCCAAAAAAAACCCAACACAAAACCATAAGAAAAAAAAACCCCAACAACCAAAACCAAATGCTGCAACTGGCAGTAACTAACTCTACTTCTAGATTCTCTAAGTTTTTTCAGTTGCCCAAGGCATGTCCTGGCCTAAGTTTCCCAGGTCTTTTTGGCTCTGGTATGTTCTTTGATGACTGCACAAAACCAGTATTTTTCCAGTTGCCTTTGAACACCACAAATGTTTCACATGTGCTGAAACTTAACAACAGAAGATTAAAACCCACCAATCAAGTGTTTGAGGATTAATAAATATGATATATCCAGGCCTGCTGGTTGTAAAGTTTTAGACAGCACATCCTACAAGACTTACGTTCCTTGATGACACCTGGCTCAGAGGGCAGGTGTCACCCCACTTGCAGAGCAGGTGCTCACTGTGCTTTGTTAGCTTACTCGTGCTTTTGCTTGTGCCCTCATAAGGCCACTACATCCCAAACCACTTGTGCAGCACAGCTCTGCGCTGCACTCCTGCTGGGCATAACCTGACAGACAGGAGTGAATTACAGCTGCCTTACCCCAATGAAGGGGGAGATATGGCCAAGACTGAGCTACCGGCAATTACAGTCACTGCAGCTGTTGTGCTCCAGCAGAGACTTTCTTATGGACCCTCCCTGAGGAGCTTGAGGAAGGTGGAGCCTCTGCTACGTGTAAAAAGAGCAATGAGCTCTATGGTACAACCCAGCATGAAGGATATTTCAGTACCTGGAATTTGGTCCAGCAGCTGGGGCTGCAGAACTGGTAGACAACCTGGTCTGTCTTGTTGTAATAGCAGGGTTCAGACAAACTCTTTCTGCAGAAGCTGCAAGGTCTAGGGGGACCTGATGAAACAGACAGGAATTGGTAAGGGCAGCAGCACAGGACATGGGTCTGGATTCTGAGGATGGCATGCAAGCTACTCATTCATCCTCAGTCTGGCAAGCCATTACCAAAAAGCAAGGGACAAGAACACCAGGAAACTAAAAGCATCAGATTCTCCTAGGACAGAAATGTTAAACACTGATGGAGAGCAGAATTGCTCAGGGAAGTGACCCCGGCTCTACAGGAATTTGGACAAAACAGGCTGCAATACTTGCACTAGAGACCATACCCGTTCCTGGACACCACAGTACTCCATGTAATGGAAAGGTCAATGCCAGCACTGTACAGCACTACAACTGCTTTCTGAGTTCTCAGGAACAGCAATGTACATTAACCCTCAGTATTAAGATGTCTACATGCTGCAAAGGTTCCTCTCTCCAAACCTCCTGCCACTGTCCCACTGGCTCCTCCCCAGGCAAGCAACATGCCTCTTTTCTAGCCTCATCCACAAACAATAAACAGTACGAAGGAAGGAGTTAAGAGTGGAGTGGTGACCGATTCCCTACACATAGGAGCTCTTACCAACCAAGCCTGACTGCTTCACTTTGTGGGAGGTAGTGCAGCAAATGGAGCAGAACAGACCCATCTTGCCACTGCGGTCCACATTGGGCAGCATGTCAAAGTTCTTGCACAGCGTCTTGCACCACATGCAAGGGTAGACCCGAGTGTTCTTCTGCAAACACAGAGAGCAGAGCTGCCAGGGAGACCATCACAGCTGGCAAGGTCCAACTCTCTTATCCCACCCCACTACTGTATCCACCACAGGACAGCTCTCCTGCAGGGAACACCTGGTACCCGAGCCAGGATTGTGGTCTGGAGGTTCAGATGGTAGTAACAAAAAAGGCTGCCTTCAGCACCTCACCCTCTCATTTCAAGGGTACCTTGGCAAGAACGCAGAGCTTGGCAATCCCATCAAGACAGTTAAATGAAGCCTGCTCATCACAGAGGAACATACCTAGCCAAGCTTTGGGGAGACACCCAAAAGAAGCCAGCCCTTGATAACTGCGTATACCAGTGCTGCTGCACAGTCCAGCTCACCCAGTTCCAGACCTGTGCTTGGGTCCAAGATGGGCCCCATGCAGAATGAATAAATTCTGTTTACCTGCTTCAAAGTTTCTCCACAGGAATCTCTTAAGTGTTTTGTCAGCAGTAAAAGGCCAAGGGGATTCAAGTCATCTGCTATTGCATAGTGCCCTGTGCCACACCGTGCAAAGGAGCTGTGTGCCCATGGAGATCCCCACCCTAGGCAGCTGACTCCACACACCTTCTTGTAACTGTTGAGACAGGCAGAGTTGCAGAAGCGTTTTTGCTGGCCTTCATGGAAGAGGTACTCCAGAGGCAAGCCCTTGTTATAGATGTAAAGTCCACAGTTGTCGCAGCAATTGGTTTTCAGCCCCTTGGTGGCCCGGAACTTGGTGAAGCAGGCATCGCTGCAGATGCGGTGAACCACATTCCCATTGCTGACCTCATGCTGGATCTGCAGAGACAACATTGCTGTCACTCCCCCAAACCACGAGGTGCCTCCTCCCGATGCACGTGCACCACTACTACCACAGCCCTGGGGATAACGGGCTGTGACACTAAAACCCAGGTATGTGCCATACGGGAAGCTGGTGTGGACTCAGGCTGGCCTCCCTCGCCAAAAGGGAGCAGAGCAATTGGGAGAGTGGAATGGCAGGAAGCAATGACCTTCAGGGAGGGGAGAAGCAGAAACCTTCCTTCTGCTGGAATAAGGGCTGGCTCACAGTAACAAGGAAGGACCTGGGAGCGAGCCTAAGCCAGCTCAGGGGCTGAGGCCTGACACCACAGGAGAACTTGGCAAATACCTTGCAATATTCCCAGGCAGGGCCAAGTGCTGCGGGTCACAAGCACCTCACCCAGGACATGGGAAGGACAAGGGATTTGTTTACCTCGCCAGGTTTGTGGCAGACGCTGCAGTGGCTGGTGTCCGAGGCATCTGCGGACTGAGGTGCTGGTCTATGCTGCTGGGCCTCGTAGAGGGAGAGGCAGACAGAGGTGCAGAACTCGTGGAATGAGGCACCTGAACCAATCTGGGCAACCACAGAGTCCTTGGTGTTCCATATCTCCCTGGGGATCAGGATGGGATGTGTTAGTGCAGGGACACACCAGTCCTGTCATGAAGGAACGGGATGGCACACTGCAATGCACAGGACTTTCTGGTGTCCCAAAAGGTTGGCAAGAACTGTCTCACAGCAGCTTCTGTCTTGGCCCAGAGGGGCAGTGTCTGAAGACAGACCATGCAGGAGGTTGTTTGGAGAGGAGGCTGGGATATGGGACATTGAGCCTGGGGATAGGCAGGGAAAGGTAATAATGTGAAGGGGGTGTAGGGAGCATGGGATCTGCAGTGTGTGAAGGAAGACATGCAGCAGCAGCTGGCAGGAATGATGTGGGTGAATAGGATGCACGGGGTCACAGGGACGGGGACTGGTAGGCAGGGCTGTGGGGCAGGTGAATGGGTTCACAAGCATGGGAGCACTAAGGAAAGGTGAATGAACACACACTTTTTACAGAAGGTGCATATCTTCTTGCCAGGTGGTTTTTTTGAGAAGGTGGTGAGACAGGAGCTGGAACAGAAGAGCTGAGGGAGCCCTTTACGCTGGTAGGCAGTTTGCCCCTTCTGCAGTGGGGTCCGGCAGTTGGCACAAGTCATCTTGGTGACAGTAGAGCGGGCAGCTCTCTGAGCCATCTGAGTGCGTAAAGACATGCGAGTTGAGCGTCTGGTACGAAAAGGAACAAAATCCTCGTCGTTGGGATCATCCACCATTGCATCAGAGTCTTCATCAGAGACTGGAACTGCAAAGCAGCAGAGAAAGACGCACAGAAAACCCTCATGAGGAACTGAGACAGAAACCTTTGCCATGAGACACATGCTGGGGCTTTCTGGGGACACCGTCCTAGAGTCCCTCTACATGTTCTGTACCTGGGAATAATAGAGGAACCCTTGAAAGATACTCTGTTGGAATTGGAGAAGAGTCGGGAGGTCTTTAAGCAAACTGGGCTTAAGTACAATTTCTCTCTAGGAAGTCATGTTTTGCCAAGGTTGAGCGGAAGCCCAAAGTGTGAACATTTACAGCAGAAAACCCTCCAAGAACTGATAGACCTTAAAGGGAACAAGCTGGATCACCAGCCTCCAGCACAAGCAGGTAATGAAGGAGCAACACAAATACTAGGGAAAGGCAGGGTGACACAACATCTCAAAGAACAGACTTCACGTACTTCTTCAGAAAAATCCCCCAAAATGCAACCTTCCTTCAGACAGCCTGCTGCCAAAGAGACAAAGGAAGAAAGTTCCTGGCTGAGGAGATGGAAAATGGATTTCCTGGGAATAGCCCCATAGATTCATCCTGTTACTTGGTGCTTGCTGTCCATACACCACTGTCAAAATCCTACAACCATTCCTTCAACCTAAGTGCCCTGAGAATGTGCCCAGGCACATATCCCAGGATGAAGACTCATGGGGTGAAGGGACCTGTCCTGTGTAAGAGGAAAGTCTGCCCAGAAGCTCCAGAGCTCCCACCGCACTCACACAATGAGCCACCTGCCCACAACAGCCTGGGCCCTGCTCTCTGGCTGAAAACAGGCACTGCCCCAGTTACTCACTGCTCTCAGAGGAGTTCACAGTTTCAGGCCTGGCAGCTTCTGATCTTCTGGCTCGTTCACTTCTTTTCTGCTCCTAGAAGACATTTAGAAAATACTTAGGCTAACTACCTGCTAGGACCATGGATAAATATCCCAGGTCATGGTGGAGTTCCAGCTTCTAGGATTTGCATTCCCAATAACTAGGCTGAAAACGGATAAAACTCCATGGATACCTGACCAGAATTGGCAAGATGGGGGAGAGGGGAAAGCAGGCTTATGAGAATGACATTCCAGCGGCAGGTAACAGGGACACACTGAAGCCACATTACAGTACTGTGGCAGTGCAAAGGAATCACTCTGTCACAGGAGACATGCAAACTCCTTCCCAGAGGGGTGACAAGACAGCCAGTGTTCCTCACAGAGTCTGACAACAGCCAGCCACCCTCCATGCTCCTGTGGCGTATGTACTTGACTGCATTCTCCTCACCTTCTCAGCTGGCAGCTCACTTCCCTTCCCAGACAGGCCTTCTCCTGGAACAGAAGCACAGAAGCAGCATGCATTTGACATCTTGCTTTTCTCCAACAGAAGAGGACACGTGTTTTTCAAATGCAGCCACCCTTTGGGTCAGTCTGCACATGAAGCCTCAGACAGTCCTGGCTAACAAGCACAGTTCTGGTGCTGATCAGACACAGGACAGCTCCTAAACCTACCACCTGTAGTTAGAGATCCAAAACATGCAGCTTGGGAGGAGTCCTGTCAGGGGGAGACCTCCCTGGATGGGGGAGGCATGCTGGGCAGCTGCCTCCAACTGCTTCTGAATGAGACCGAGTACCCCCTGAATCGAGAGGGACTCTGCCTATTGGAAATACCTTCTCCTAGTGACCTGCAGTTCCAGCAAAGACTCCAGTGATGAAGAGTGTGAGCTAGGCTGATGCACAGCTGCAGCTTTATCAGGGAAGCTCCTAGCTGACACAAGCATTAAAAATTGAAGTTAAAACTACAAAGGCCAGAGCAAGAGCTTGCGTGCACCGAGCGGGCAGCTTCCAGACCATTATTCCTTGTAAGCAAGATACCTTCCCCAAATCTAGCCCATCAGTAGTGTTGACAATTTCCATAGCAGGGGACAACAGGAAAAGCTGGAGCACTAAACAGACTCCAGCTTCAACAACGTGCAGTAGGATGACCTCCTCAACAAAAGGAAGCCAAGTTCTGCAGAGATAACTGTAGAGGAATAAAGCTGGGTTAATTAACATTGATAATATACAGCTGTGGGCTGGCTTCAGGGGTGGTGGGTTGCCTGATGTAGATAAGGTGCAGTTGTGGCTGCTTCTGTGAAGTGGTTGGGCAGCCAAGGAAGGGAGAGCAGCTGAGGAAAAGAGAGGAGGAAGAAGCAGAGAGGAGAGGGTGGGGGTGTCTGTCTGTCTGTGTGCCCGCGTGCGTGCCCTGGGTGAGGAGAGACTAGGAGAAGGCAGCAGAGGGACTCTCATCAAGAGCATGCTGGTATGTGATAGTAAAAGACCTTGTTGCAGCTTGATAATTTTCAGAGTACTGTGACAGGTAACAACCTACCTGCTGGTGGTGAGGCTTCCTGCACTTTCAGTACACTACTTTCTTTAAGCAAGTTTTTCCCACTATCATCCCCTTCCTCTGCCTGGTTTTCCTCTGTGGGCTCAGGGGGCAAAGCTGCAGAATTGTTGTCTGGGCTCAGTTCCACATCTGCTTCCCCTGCCAGCCCTTCCCTCTGCATGGGTGAGCTTTTCCTTGGTGCCTTCAACCTAGTCTTCTTTGTCTGTTTAAGAGTGAGTTGAGGGGGGGGCATTGGTGGACTTGAGGATTGTGCTGTGATTTCTTCCATGGCTGGGGCACCACTAAGGCTCCCAGAGTCAGGAATGGCCTGGAGGGGTAATTCAGGGGCATTGTCATCAGATAGTGCAGGAATAGCAGCAGCACCATCTTCCTTTATGTCCCCAGAATCATTTTTTGGTGCATCTTCCACTTCTTTCCATGTTTCTGGAACAAGGGCTTCTCTAGAGAGGGCTGAGTCCACTGGTCCATCCTCCACATCCTGGGAAGGATGTGCCTTATACAGCCCATCCAGACCCTCTGATTTATCTAGCTCCATCAAGTCAGCAGTTTTATCCAATTCATCTAAGACAACAGGTTTCTCCAGCATATCCAAGACACTAGGTTTATCTAGAACAAGGTCGTTAGATTTGTTTAGTTCAGGCAGGCTGTCTGCTTTCACTAGAAGGTCCAAGTCTGCATCTACAGTCATCTGCTTGGATGGATCCCAGTCGGGGGGCTGAAGAACTGAAACTTCCTGGGTAGAAGCTGTTTGGGAGCCCAGCAGATCTTCACCGAACTCCATGTCAGCAGGGAGATCACCAATAAGCGGTTTGTCAGGCAAGGACAGGGGCTCCAAAGATCCTGAAAATTCACTGGAATCCATTTAGAAGATGGCAACTGGAAATGAGAGAGAGACTTGCAAGTTAATGAAAAGTCTAACACAGTGCGTGAATTGTCCACTCTTCTGAACACTGCTGGAGTAAAACGTGACCCAGAACCATTGCTAGGCATAACCGGGCTACCAGCAGGCCAACCACATCTACTCAGGAGGTTACAAAACTCTAAAGCCAAACAGCGGCAGCATGATGCAGCAGCTCGGTATAGCAGACCTTTGGGAACTCTACAGCCTCCCAGCACAGCAAACAGACTTGCTTATGCTAAATGACACAGTGGGGTATCAGAAACTATTTGAGTACCAATTCAGGAGGCTTCACATGGCTGTTCTGCAGTATGTAATACCCCCTTCCCTGCCTTCCTCTGTATCTCACCAGGCACAAATAATCTAGTCTGTCCTTTCTCCTGATCTGTTCTCACGGAGCTAATACATTTTATTTTTGAAATATCTTTTCTCTTAAACAGGGAGGCAGAAAGAACTCTGTTACTCCTCTGTAGCCTGTGCCTTGAACAAGATACAAGATTACAAGACGCATTAATTTTGGCAGAAGAGAGATACAAACTGTATTACACTGTATATTATTACTGTATAACTACAGCTGCAGCATAGCCCCAAAATTACATGGGCTAATATTCAGACACAGAACAATTGGAAAATTCTAAGTTAGAGCTATGAGGAATTCTGGAGAGTGGCAAGAAGAAAGGTGTAAAGCCCATGATGTTAAAAGTAGTTGTTAGAAGAGGAACAAGTAGCATAGTAGACTCAAACATGCAATGCAGAGTTAGGGAAAAAAAAAACCAGCGTGACTTTGTGGGGCACAGTCAGTGCACTTGCACAGGGAGATGTGATGCTGACTGCTAACATCAGAGGGACAAAGTTACAGCCCACCTCCTCATGGTCAACATTACCGTAGGACAGAAAGAGCAAGACTCTGAGGTGATGCAAGTAAGCATTTGTATGAATATTGGCTAGAAATTAATTATACCCCCACAAAGAGATAATGGTTGACAAACCTCAAGAGGGAAAGGGAGAAGGAGCAGGAGTCTACAAGTGGTGAGGCAGAGTAAGAGCTGAAGTAGCATCACATCCCCAAAAGAGGTGACACGACAAGGAAGGCACTAGAATCAAAAGATGTGGCACCCACCTATTCCCCCCTATCAGAATCATTCTAATTCTAAATTTGGCACTGTTTTAAGCCCTGAAGCAAAAGATTCAGTATTCCTCTCTGTTGGGGCTTACTATGGGCATAACTCATTTATATAAGTGAAGGAGGAAGCCTGAAATAATTCCACTGGTGATGGCTGATTAATTCTTTCTTTATATCCCTCCCTCTGAAAGGATAACCAAGTCTCACTCATGAATGGTTTACTCAGAACTTAACGGGACGTATTTAGACAGAGAACTTCTGAAACTCATTTAAGCAGGAGTTTAGGGAATCATACCCTACAGCTGGAGTTCAAAGGCATTGCCTCCTTACTTTATCTAAAAGCACAGCGACATTTTCTGTTTCACAGTGGCAGATAAGCACTGTTCCCACAATCACAAACAGAAACTACAGAAGATGTAATCTTCAGAGACACTCTGCAAGTTTCACCACTAAAGACTTCGGCGATTCTGTTCACTTTTTTTAGTCACAGAGGAGAGAAAGCTCCTACAATGAGCCAATTCCAGAGCAACAGAGGATCTAATACATGTTTTAGGGTGGCTGACAGAAAGAAGAACAAAGTGAAATAGAAATAAAGACATATGAAAGAAAGGTGCTAAGGATTTGAAGCAGGTGAGAACCTGTCCAAGATGATAAACACATTTTTTCTCCTACTAGGAGTACAAACAATGCCTCCTTCTCGAGGATGTCCCCCAGGCAGACAGCAGACTTTGCAACAATAAGCAGCAGAAAGGTTAAGCCACCCAGATGGATAAGGAAAGTTAATTTATAGGTATACTTAACAGGACTAACATACTCCTCAAATTTATCTTCAGACACTTTGCACGAGTCTGCAATGAACCACACAGGTGATACTCCTACAGTATTTGCCACTTTCAGGTGGCCTAGTCTCTGCTTGGTAGAAATAGACCATGGGAATAATTCTGGAGCATAAGAAATCCATTTGGGCATTCCCTCCCAGAGGATAAGGCAAGCAACAATTCAACCATGAACTTGCCAAGCTACTCAGGCTTTACAAATAGACCAAAAGCATCCAGTTTCAATAGCATGCACCTTAATGTTGCTTTCAAGCTTTGGGCACAAGAGCATTATGATGCAAGACAAGACTCTGACAAACTTAATGATGACAAGACTGACCAACAAAATGGTCTTAAAAGAGAACAAGTCTTCTGGAGATTGTCAGCTCCAAACTATTGGTATGTGGTGTGGACAGATACGCAAACCTTTCTGCAGACCATTCACTTGTACATTCTGGTTGGAAGCACGGTGCTTGCCCTGCGTGTTCATGGTCCTGTCCACTTTAATCAGCTCTCTCTGAATCACCCTGGCAGAACAGCTCACACATTCTAGCAAACGACCCAAAACTTCTTAGAATGTACAAAGCTAAGGATTACTGCAGTCAGTCGAACAAAAGGACCATGTATTCGAACAACCTGTGCCTATTCACACAAAGAATGGATACCTGGGGAGAGAGTAAAAGAAATATAACTAATAGGATGTTCCTCTTCAGCACATCCTCCGACAGAGCAGCAATCAGCTGCTGAAGAACTGCTTGGCTTGAGCTGCACCGAGACTGGCACTGTTAAGACTCTGTAGTGGCCAAATCCTCTGTGTATCTGCCTAATCCCCCTTTGAACCAAGTTGTACTTTGGGCCTCCAGAAATTCCAGTGGCAATACATTCTGCAGCCTAATATCTAGTTTTTAAAAAGTATTTTCCTGCTGTTTATTTGAAACCTGCTGCAGCAGAGCTCCATAACAAGGTGATACAGAGCATATGAGTGCTGAGTTTTGATGTATTTATAAGAGTCTGGAAAAGCTGATGGAGTTAAGAGTTGAGGCAGGAACCAAGGAGGTGATGCTGACAAGCAGTTTGACTGAGAAAGCAAGGAATGTCCCTGTCCATCGCTGCAATTCTGTTTCCCTGGCAATGAGGTCTGCTTTCGATTGCCAGATGATGAGGATGAAGAGAAAAGCCCTGAGAACAGGAGAGAATGATGCTTTCCAGCTCCATGGGTTGCTCTGAAGTCAAACTTGACCTGAGAAAATTAGAGCTGCCCAGCTGCATCAGGGTAAAAAACATTACTTCTGTTTGCCCCAAGCATTCAGATTCACCTGGGCTTTCTGCTGAGCTTCACAGTGAGTTAAGATGCCAACGGAATTTGCACTTTGCTGCTGTGGTAAAGGCTCTTCTCACTTTCTCTAACAGAAGAAAAATAGCTTATTGTTTCTGGCAGATGCTGAAATGTTCTACAACAAGTCATCACCTTTTTTTTATTCCAGGACTGTCTAATGCACAGCTCTGTCACTGGGCTCTGGTCTGCTTAAAATCGTCCTCTTTCCCAGCCACATACCTGGCAGCAAGGAAAGTACACTGGAACAGACTTGGCCAAACAAAGAGGAGGCAGTGTGCTGAAATCCTGCACATTACAGTAGATACAACTGCTCTATTGGACATTTGGGAATTCCTTACTTAGAACTTGGCATCATGCTCTCCAGAGTATTCAGTAACAGATATTCCTGGGAAGATCAAGTTCAAGGAGCAAAGTGCCCTGCACAACAGCGTGAAGCAGAGTGCTTCTCAGGTAGCACGCGAGAGTCTCCAAAGAAGTGATGGGATGGCTGAGGGTCCTCCCCGAGTGCGTAGGACTGGCCACAGAATGCAACATTGACTGCCAAATCCAACACGTGTGACCACCAGAGCTGCCCTGCCCTTTTGTCCAAAGAGGGGGCATATGGGTCTCCTCTTAGACCTGGAACCCCAGAGTGAGACATCTCTGCCAGGACACTCAGGTACCCCAAGTGACTACCTGGGACATTACCTAGCTTATTAAAGACATCAGCGATGCTGTAACTGCAGATCTTCCACATGTCAGTGTCCTCAGCTAACTACCAGCGGGGGAATACGTGGCCTACCTACAAAAATAAGGAGCCATCATCAAATATTTAATTAAAATCAGACGGTAAGAAAAAACACTGTTGTTATTCCCTCATGATGAAGTGAATACCTGAGAAGTCTCCATTGCCTATGAAAATGCAGAGCCACACAGTTACTCCTTTCCTCTAGCAGAGGAACAGCAACTGCTTGGCTACCTGTCCTAGACTTTTATTCATGGATATGGATTCAGATTTTCAAGACTTTTGAATGGCTGAAGGGTTTATCATTTTCACTATTAGAGATAATTTGAAACAGAAAAAGCATTAAATAAAAACTACAAAAATTAAGACACTTAAATCAACATTACAGCTAATTCCTACCTATGAGTCCTGTAAGACCTGAGCAAAGCTCTGGAGGAAGTTCCTATTTTTTGTGCCAAATTTTAGAATAAACAGTAACACCCAACCTAGAATTTCTCAACAAAAATAACAGTGTTCAATACACAGTTCTATCAATAAAACATTAAGAAAATAATATCATATCCTACCAGCATGGTTTCAATCAACAGATCTTCAGTAACACTATTACACCCTGAGTGACAAATATGGCAAAAACTAACTTCATTGCTGTGACTAATCCCAGTTTATCTGGGCAGTTGATAGCTTTCCAGATTCAAACACTGCAAATGTTTATTACAGATTGGTTAATTAATTTTAAAGCATATGAATGTATGAAGATTCATCAGTAAACTAGCACGCTGCTGAGGACCAGGCTTCAGTCCAGTGGAAATTCTCCAGAAAGGAGCAGAAATGATTTCATTATTCACCAGTGTTTTCGGAGGGGCAGTTGCCTGAGTTCCCACCTGGCAGCCCAGACTCAGTCTTCAAAGAGCACAATGCCCATCGGTGACATTCTGGTCCATGCTGCTTGCACACCGTACCACGCGAGACCATTACAGCCTCATTCTTGGCTACTGTGTACACTTGATGACAGATACTGGAAGAGCTGAGACGTTTCAAATAAAAAAAAAAAATTAATAAATATTTGACACAGTCATGCAAGAATCCCACTGCATTAAGAATCAAACATGGTTCAGAAAACACCTTTCAGTGACAAACCTATTTTGTTTATTGAAAGGAAATAGGAAGATATGTCCCATATAAAACAAAACCCAAAACCACAATGTAAGATCTACAGCAGAGGACTCTTCAGACATACAGACAAATGAACATAAGGACTCAAAAAGCTGGAAGTCAAAGTTGGATGAACTCAGAAACAGCTATTTCCAGATTAACGGTACAGCTGATTACTTAAACAACTGACCCAGGGACGTGTAAACCCTCAGTGACCTGGAGATTTTACAACAGCATTGAGTGACTCCCTCCAAGTCAGCTATAGCTATTGCAGGTCAAGTTCTTGAGCTTGTGCTTCGCAGGCCAGTTTTGGTGAACAGCTATCTCTTCTCATCTCCAAACATGTTACTGGTTCTTTCAATTAGAGTACAAACAGCAGTAGCTGTCACCATGTCCCCTTCAGACCAGTCCTAACGTGACTGGAACTGTCTACACAACAGGAATGGGTAGATGGGGAAAAGAAGGGCCTCCCCAGAGCATCACCAGCAGCCTCAACCCTCAAGCAATGGTTTTCTGACACTTCCAAAGCCAGGAGGTACCAAGACCACCGCTAGATTTTTCTACAGCAGGAGCACCAGCTCAGGGTGTGGTCCTCAAAGTTAGTATACAGAGTCACCCAGAACCCAGAAATCCTGAACCCTCCAACACAGAGCAGATGGTGCTGCAAAACAACACCATGAGTTTCTGTTAATTCCTCCAAGGCAGAAACAACCAAACTAGATTTTGAGTTTGCATTCCAGAAACTTCATCCCAGTTTCAAGAAACTGCAAGAAAGACAAATTTCAGAAATCTTGCAGAATTGTCTAGAATTATGTAGACTCCCTGCAACACTTCAAAGGTACTCACTGTTACTCCTGGATCAGTGTTATTTGCTGCTAAACTAACACCTCTGTACTAGTAGCAAAAAAAGACAACAGGAGCATGTTCATCCATCTGGAACGCCATCCTAGTAGCAGTCTGAAACTGCCTGGATACTCTTCACATCTTTTTATAAGACCAGGATCCCCCCTGCCAAGCACTAAGTGTTAAGGCTTTGCAACAGAGAAAGGAACAACAAGTCCAGGTACACTAACACAACTTGCTTTGTTTACACACGTTAAAACAGAGGTCTTAGCAGCAATTCAGCTTCAAGAACCAACTCCACTTAGAGATCAAGACAGAGAGAAAAAAATTCTCCTGCCATTTGTGTCTACAGCATGAATAAGCAACATTTCTTCCAAGGCTCACCACTTGCCACGTGACATCTGCCAAAATAGCATTATACACAGGGGAAAGGGGCAGGTGGGTAAAAAAGCTTTGGGAGTGCTATCTGAAGCGCAACAAAAAAACATGGAGGTGCACAGCATGCTTGAGCAGCACCTGTTGAAACGGCCCTGATGATATTAAGACACAGATTAAAAGACAGAAATAGACAGTAGACCTGAAAGTGATCATAAAGAGATGGCACCAGGTCCCTACCTGTTGCTCAAACGCTGCAGGAGGGTGTTGGGCCACCTAATGCAAAGTCCTGGACACCTCCCACAAGCAGCCACAGCCAGCTGGAGGAAACTGCAGGCAGAGCAGGTGACTCTCCAAAGGAGAATGCCAGAGCCTGGGAACAGGCCATGGACTCCTCAGCCCTGGAGGTCCTCAAAACTCAGCTAGACAAAGCCCTGAACAACATGATCTCAAGTCAGCTCTGCTGTGAGCAGATCAGTTGGACTAGAGACCTCCAGAGGTCCTTTCCAACCTAAACCTGTCTGTGGTTATTTGAATAAACCTTACAACACCAGGAAGAATGAGAAGGCAAGAGGGAAGTGTCTCAGGGAGGTTGTATCTTTGAGGGCAAAACATCTTAAGTGGCTCTTTAAGTGGCCTTACAGAGCCAAAACACTGGAAGCGCAAGGTGAGCTATTTCCTCAGCCTTCGGGGCAGTCCCAGATCCCTCTGCAAGGTGCCTGCTGCCAGGCCCACAAAAAGGCATTCCAGCACTGGGATGTAACACTGTGTTGCACAGACCAAGGTGTCCCCCAGCCTGCTGACTGATCCCCTTCCCTTCACCCTGCCGGGGGCCGAGCCAGCAGAGCGGGCTTACGGGAAACAGCCAGAAGACACCACTGGAGCCCATGGCCAGCAGGACCGGTGAAGATAGTCACAAGCACTGCACGTTCCTGACCTGTGCTGCCAGCAAAGGAAGAAGTTAACACTTAAAACATCTACCAAGAGATTAAAACATAATTCCAGTGAAATCCTGCTAGCACGGCCTTCTCTAAGCTAACAAATTCATTGTCACAGCTGTGGCCTATCCCATGCTTCCCTTGGATTGCTTTCACCGTGATCCTTCTGCACTAGAGGCTTCTGCTAGCACACCTGTGTCCCTCTGGGTCACACCTCCCAGCATCACTGACCATAACATAAAACACCTGTAAAAGAAATAACCCGGGGGGGCTCCATCCCTGGAGTCAGGCTGTAGGCTCAGCCTCAGCCCCCTGGACTGGCTGTCGGAGCTGCAGAGGAATCTGGTGTGACTGGTTGGCATCCTCCAAGCAAGGGCACCCACAGAAGGGCCATTTTAAGCAGATGGAGAGAAACAGGATTGTGCAAATACAGCATGCTGGGACCGCAAGCTGCAGGTTGGCCATTCCAGGCAGCAGCTCTGTAGGCTGTGGCTATTCCTTTGGTAAAGCTGGGCTGGCAGTAATGACAGAGCTATGCTCTTACCACCCGGTTTGACTCCAGCGTAGGCAGGGTTAGGCAAGAAAATGCAGATTACAAGTTTTACTGGGGAACGCAGCAGCAGCAGCAAGAGGGGAAGAACTGGAACAACGGCCATAGCTGAAGCACAACAGGAGAAGGGAAGAACACAAATGAAACTGCTCTAGTCCTCATCAGAAAGAGACTCCAGGACCATTTCCCCAGCGCTCGGCTAAGCATCCTACCCTCAACCACCTGACACACACCGTGTCCAGCACTGCCCTCTGCCCACACCGGCACGTCCTGGCGGTCCTCTCCCATGCTGGGCACATGCCACAACCAGCTCCCAGCCTTGCTGGCACTCGCCCTGCCACCACCAGCTCGGGGCCTCGCCGGTGCTCACCCTGCCATCTGGGACCAGTCCTGCCTCTGCAAACCACACAGGAGGTGCCAACGCTGCCCAGGGCACCTCGGTGGCCACGCCGCTGACACATGGCCCAGCCCAGCCAGGCTCCTGCACATGGGGGCTTTGCCTCTTCCAGCGGCACAAGGCAGCTCGGTCCCGTGGGGCTGCACCCCTTCCTGGCAGGGCCTGGGCCTCGAGAGCAGCACATGGCACCCAGGGCTCTGGTACAGGCACCACAGCGGGACCCCCGGGCCGTGCCCCGCTCCAGGCTCACCCCACACATGGCGGGGAAGGCGGACAGTGGGCGGCCAGGTCACGGACTGGTAGCTGGGGTGTTCTGCAAGCGTCAGAGCCACTGCTCCGCATAGTGACAGCAGCAGAAAGGCTGCGCCGCCCAGAGCCGCTGCCTGGTGGGGAGAGATGAGCCCCGAGCCCAGGGGTGGTGGGGCAGGGCGAGCCCCAGGGCAGCTGGGGGCCATTTGCTGCAGCTCCCCACAGCGGGGACGGGTCCCCTGGGGTGGGCACACTGGGGAGGTCAGTGCACCACGACCCCCTGGGCAGGCACCCATGTGGCAGAGAGCACAGCCGACTCCCGGCACCAGGGTGGGGGCCGGCCGCTGCCAAAGCCCCCCCGTGTTAACTGGCACCAGGGTGGGGGCTGCGTGAAGGACAGGTGTCAGGCCGGGGGGGGCCCAGGCCCCCGAGGGCTTGCTCGCACCAGCAGGTGTGAGGGTCGCCACGGGGTCGGATACCCCCCACCACCGCACCCGCCGAGGGGCGGGGCCTGCTTCCCACCCCCACCCCCCCTCCCCAGCGGACACGGGGCCGGTGCCGCATCGGGGTGGGGTCCTCGGGACCCGCCCCACGCCGCAGGGCGCCCCCAAGCGGTCGCCACTGGAGGGGGGCGAGCAGCGCCGGCCACGCCCCCTCGCGGACCGGTAGGCCACGCCCCCTCCCTCCAGGCGCGCGCCCCGCCCCGCCCCCCACCCTGTGTGTGTGGGGGGGGGTGGGGGTGGGGGGGTGTCCCACCCGCCCCGCCCCCCCGGGACCCGCGCCGCACGCGCCTACCCCGCCCCCACCCGCGGGGCCAAGCACCGGCGCCCCACGGGCGAGCGCCCCGAGGCCGCCCCACGCCGCGCCGCCGCCCCACCTGTGCCTCCGTGCAGTCGTAGGGAGGCGCCCGCGGCCGGCACCGCTCGTACCTGGCTCCCCGACGCTGCGCCGCCCTCTCTACCCAGAGCCCGGATTCGGGTCGCGGCCCCTTTAAATGGAAGCGCCGCTCGGAGCCCTCAGCGCGCTGCAGCCCGAAGGGGGGCGGGGGCAGCGCTTCATTGGCTGTGCAGAGCGAGGGACGCTTTCCCATTGGCCGCGGCGGGGCCCAGGCTCGCGAGATTCGCTTGCAGGCGGCGGCCTAGGAAACGCGGAGCGGATTCCCGAACCCGGGATCGGCGCAGCAGCCCGGACTTCGCCGGACGGCCGGAAAACCCGGAACGGATCAAAAGAGCGGAGCGGGAGCGCGCGAAGAGACAACGCGGAGCCGAGCGCGGGCAGCGGCCGCACCCCAGCGGGGCACGGCGCGGTGCTGGGGGTGGTCGGCGGGGGGGGCGCGGGCAGGAACGGGGCACCCCAGTCCTCGCCGATGCCGGCGCGACCACCCGCAAAGTGCGGAGCGGATCGCGCGGAGTGGGCTTGCCACCCCACTGCCCTCCACCACACACACCTTAACCCTCTCGCTGCCGCCTCCCACGGCAGACCGGGTCCAGACCGGCCGTGCCGCCGAAGCCTCTACCTGCGCGCGGGGGGAGCCGCCCGGCCGGGTCCAGGCGCCGCCACCGCCTCCCTGGAGCTGGAGCGTCTCCCCGGGGCGGTGAGTGACAGCGCGGCCGGGCGGGGCTTCCGCGGGGGCCCGGGACACAGCACCGCCCCCAGGAGGAGCTGCCCCGGCCGGCGCCCGCTGCTCGCGCTCCGCCCCCGGCACCCCCCCCCACCCCCCCCAGCTCCCCTCCCACACCCGCTGCACCCCACA
>JAVJGJ010000034.1:13178988-13214689 GCA_035590215.1 Microhierax caerulescens | reverse complement strand
CGCCCCGCCGCTGCACGCGGCCGCTTTGGCGGGCGGGCGGGCCCCGGTGAGGCGGGGCCGGGGTCGGCGGGAGCCACCTGGGGGCCGCGGGCGGGAGCTGGGGTCGAGCCCCGGGCCTCGGCCGACCGGGCGTGTCTGCCTCCAGGTGGGGAAGATGCAGGGCAACAAGGGCTTCAACATGGAGAAGCAAAACCACACTCCGCGGAAACAGCACCAGCACCAGCAGCACCCGCCTCCGTCCATCCCCACCAACGGGCAGCAGGCCAACAGCCAGAGTGAGTCCCGGGCCCGCCGCGGGGGGCCGCCCGGCCCCGCTCTGGGTAGGCGTTGAGCGGCCGCGCTCGCTGCGGAGGGGAATTTGGGGGCCCGGTTCGTTGCCGGGTGCCGTGGGTCCGGGGCGAGCGACGAGAACCGCTCTTTCGGCTTAAGCCGATACTAGTTCTGGGCTTTAAGGAAGCCGCGACTTGCGTTCGCTATTTGCCGGTAGCGGTCGGGCTTCTCCCTTGTTGGGGACGGGGGGTTGAATTGCAGCTGGGCTGGTTCTCGGGGTTTTCTTTTTGCTCGGTTTATGCAGAGATGCGTGCGGCTGCCGTGAGTTTGGCAGGGGTTTGTCTGCAAGTTTCTTCCGCTCCCGAAAGTGAGCAGTGATGTGGAGATTTCTCCTTTGTCTCATTCTCGAGCAAAGCTTGCTTGAAGAGTTTAGAAGTCTCTGAGCCTTCAGTGGTGTTTCTGTAAACTTCACAAATACGAGGTGGCTTGTGCTCTGTTGCCTCTTTCCTTTTTTTCCGCCAACGATAACAGATGGCTTCTCAACACTGGTTAGCAAATACTAGCGAAAAAAAATTTGCTATCTGTAAAGATACAATCGTAGTAAGAATGTTGTTACAGCAGTCTGCGGTCTCCCGTTAACACTTAATTTTTTTTTACATGGGAAGGACTAGGAGATACCCAGCTTTACTTAATATTTTAGCATTCAAGTACTAGCTGCCATTGATGATGGCTGTTACACTAATCTAGTGTGTTTCCGGGTTTGTTCTTCATCAGCATGGACTGTATGTAGCTCTTGTTACTTGGGATACAGTCAGGGCTTATGAGCTGAGAGAGTATGAATTAATGGCTTCCGAGGCCTTAACTGGTCTAACTTGATAGTTTAGAATTATGGCAGCAAGTCATTGCCGTTAGCATTTTTGGGTGGGGAAGTACTTTAGTTATATTAGAAATTTATTTTTTCAAATTTGAACACTTTGTTGGTTCAAACAAAACTGTATTGAAGTCACACATGCACTTAGTGTGATTCCTCTGTTTTTTCTGTCAAAGCTGCAGATTTAACTATATGCACTCATATGCAGGGATAATGAGCTAGTAAAAAAAAAAATCTGCATATTTTTATTAGGTAGCTCTGTAAAACAGGCTCCTTATCGGTTCATAGAAGATAATAGACAAAGGTGGCAGACCAGTCCCTTTCCAGTCAGGTTGGAAACAATACGATGCAACAAGTGTATTGTGGTATTCTCACAGCGATCACCTTATGTGAGTGACTGTATCTCAGGTGCCTTTGAGTAGATCTGCCTAAGGCAGAACATTGATAGTGGTATAACTCTGCCGTAAGTCCCTCCTAGTGTATTCACAGGCCTTGCAATTGATCCCCAAATACTTCTGACAATGGTGTGAAGAAGTTCACAAGACAAAACAGTTCACTTAAGCACCCTGGCTGTGTGAAGTGGATAACTTACTCTCACTACTCTTCTATAGATATACTGTCAGTCTTACTTGTGTGTGTGTGTTAGCCATGTGCTTATTCTTAAAGAGTTGTCCTTGCATGTCTTGCATGTGTTGTCTCTGCATGAATAGACTTTCCTGGTTAGTGACATGCTTTTCGGTCTGAATCAAGCCACTCATGTTTGTAGTTTATTTCGTATGCATGGTCATGAGATGTGTCCTCTGCAAAGCGAAGGAATGGCTTTATTGTAGCTGGCTGTCCTGTGTGGGGAAGTACCATAGACATTTAAGAAAACGGGACACAGGAAGGTAAAGTGATGATAAAGTCACCCCTGTGTCTGGTGTATAGCAGAGCTTCCAGGATTATGCTGGACTCTTACTGAATTAAGTGTTAAAGATTATATGCATGTGAGAATTTGAAAGTCTTCATGCCATCTGTCTTTTTATTAGTGATTGATATAACATTACTTACTGGATACAGACTTTTGTGATGAACTTTGTGATTTCTCTAAGGTCTCACCTATATGGCTGGTTTTTGGGGTGGTTTTTTTTTCCACTGTTTTCACCATTCCAGCCTTCTCTTCAGCTTGGAACCCAAGAGTCTAGAACCCAAGTCTCATCTTTTAGAATGTTACCTGTTTGGGGAAAATTTCCTGTTGTTTGCATATTTTTCTAGATATTTGGGATGGCTTGGGTTTTTTTAGTAAAAATTTGCTTGCTGGCTAAACTGTGGCTTTTCTATAATTATTCAGACTGTAATAGCAAAATCCTGTATCATGACTACAGTTGACTTTGTTGCAGGTCAGTCATCTCGACCAGATCTCCAAAAGTTGGGTGAAGTCTCACGCTGTTTCAAGCTGCAGTGTACTTCTATTCTCTAGTTCTAGACTATCTTTCGCTTGTGTTAATGAGCACTGAGGTCAAAGTGTGTGTTTTCATTAAAAAGAACACGGGCCCATTCTGAAATAAAATCCCCTTGTTGCTGTAGAAATGGCTGGAGAGGTTTGAGACCAAAGTGAATGGGTGGTGTTACCAATGTTGTCCTGTGTCTCTCTGTTCACTGTGATGAAACCTAATAGAATTTATCCCCCCAACTGTAGAGCAGCTGTGTACCTTATTCCCCTCAGATGAAGGCCTGACTATTGACCTGAAGAATTTCCGGAAACCTGGTGAAAAGACCTTCACCCAAAGAAGCCGCCTGTTTGTGGGGAATCTGCCCCCCGATATTACAGAGGAAGAGATGAGAAAGTTATTTGAGAAGTATGGCAAGGCCGGTGAAGTCTTCATACACAAGGACAAAGGATTTGGCTTTATCAGGCTGGTGAGTGACTTTCTACCTTTGAGGTGTTTTTGTGCAATGGCTCACACTGGAGGAGTACTGCTAATTGAGAGTAGTATATGTTCAGATATCTTGCTAATTAAGCCTGCTGTTCATTTCAGTAAAAAGGAATATGGGATCAGCTTCTACAAGTGGTTTGTCTAGAGCTTGTTAATGAGAAGGAATATGAATTCAGGCAGCCTGTGGCAGGATTTACGAGATACCTGATAAAGTTATTCTGAAGTTAGCTGGTACAAAACAGAAAGAAACCATTAACATGATGCTATGATAGACAGGGTGGACTTGCATCTTCTGGAAGGGTGTGAACATGGGATTTACATGAACATAGGTTGTCATGCAGTATTAATAGAGTGGTGACTGCTTTTGAAGTAGGGGATCTCTTTATGATCATGTTGAATTGTGACTGGGAGGGAGTTAGCTACCAACATAGAGTAATGGTTCTCAGACTTTATTGGCTCATATGCTACCTTTCTGAAAGCCCCAAGGTGAGTGACTGGAGCATGAGGTTCCCATACCAAAGTCTGGGGTGCTTTGCTCTAATGTAGCTGCTTGGTGGTGACTTTAGTGAGTGGAAAGGTGTGAAACTGGCATAGGATGTCTTCCTTCATGGATTGTCATACAATCAGCATTTCCTTTTACAGTTGTCAGTCTTGGCTAATAGTTAAATCTTGATTATTTTTAAAAATGTATTTAAAGAAATAAAGGCCTGCTTTGTAGCCTTAATGTAATTATGTCTGCTAGATAATGGTGATTTAATTATTTGCTTAGTTTGTACTGGCTGTTGGATTAATCTCAGGTTTGATGCATTTTGGTTTTTTATTACTATTTTTCCCCTCCAATCTCTATACATGCCTCTTCAGCTAGAGTCATAAACAGAATAGTTACGGTCTGCTAGGACACTCTTTACCACGCTATTGGAGGATTATTTGTTCCTCTCTCTGAGATACTTGTTCAGAAGAAATAGGCTTGTGACTCTGTTGTGACTGGCTGATTGTGTACTGCATTGAGGGTTTTAATGGTAACTTTTTTTTATCTTCAGGAAACTCGCACTCTGGCAGAGATTGCAAAGGTGGAACTAGACAACATGCCTCTACGTGGGAAACAGCTAAGAGTGCGTTTTGCATGCCACAGCGCATCGCTGACAGTCAGAAACCTGCCTCAGTTTGTGTCCAATGAGCTCCTGGAGGAAGCCTTCTCAGTGTTTGGCCAGGTGGAAAGGGCTGTGGTTATTGTGGATGACAGAGGACGATCCTCTGGGAAAGGCATTGTGGAGTTCTCAGGGAAGCCTGCTGCTAGGAAAGCCCTGGACAGATGTAGTGATGGGTCTTTCCTGCTAACTACGTAAGTGTGGAGGGTGAGAAGTGCTATACTGGCATGTGTTGCAGGTTGATGGGGTGGCATTGGTTTGTGAGCAACGTTTCTTAACACCAGAGCAGGACAAATGGGACAGGAGGTGGTTGGTAATTTGCCTGGGGAGAGCTTTAATTTGCTTTGTTCCAACAAGAATGAGTCTGAGCTGAAACTCAGGTCTGAAAACTTTCTTCTGGGAAGCTGCTGGTGGGGTAAGTGCACAAAACTTCCCAATAAGCTCTCTCTTGATAAAGCCTTCTTAGGGCAATTAAAGCAGCCTTTAAGAAGCAGAGCTGTTTCAGAGACCATCCTTATCATTTGTTGGAATTGAAACTAAAGTGTGT
Organism: Microhierax caerulescens; assembly: GCA_035590215.1. Lineage (NCBI taxonomy): Eukaryota > Metazoa > Chordata > Aves > Falconiformes > Falconidae > Microhierax > Microhierax caerulescens. The sequence goes on along the minus strand of JAVJGJ010000034.1, from coordinate 13,209,937 downwards.
TAATTCTGCACCATGGGTTGCTTCAGAGATGGTTCTTGGGATGGGACTCCACTCAGCAGCGTGCACAGCTGTGGTGGAATGCCGATCCACCACTGTGGGCATGGGATCTGTCAGAGGAGCTGGTCAGATAGATTGGATTGTTTGGAGTTTTCACCATAACGAACTGTTTTCCTTGTGCTTGAATATCATAAGGCAACAAAGTATGCTCTTGCGTAATTATGTGAACTTGCTCAAGTAAATGACTAATTCTAGATGTGTTCCATAGAGCACAAATCGTTGCTCGAAGTATTAGGGAGTCGTTTCTGATCTTTTGGAAATAATTTACATTTTGTATATATGCACCTACAATCTGTGAATAGAATACTTCCTGAAATTGTGGTTATACTGCTAATTTCTAAAGTAATTTTATAAACTTTGTGCTTCCTGCTTCTCTCCTTTTACTTGTATGGCACAGCCATACACAAGCACGTTGAGTTCCAAAAAGCAGGTGGTTTTGGGTTGTTGGGGTTTTTTTTTATACCTGTTTTTCTCCCTGAGACTATTTGGGGATAACCAGCATAGCATGTAGCGCTCTGCAGGGGGATTGCTGTTAACAAGCTTTTGCTGATTCAGAAGTCTATATGGTGAAGGAACCATGAAAAAAACCAGTTAAAAGTGATGATGCAAAACAAAACAAATCACTACTAGCCTGTAAATGAGAGCACTTGAGGGTAAGGATCAATCTTTTTGTAGCTATCAGTGTATTAGGTTCTGATACCTAGGACAGCAAACCAGTATGTTTGCTTATTTCTAGTTATGGCTTGGCCTTGATTAAACTTGTCCTGGTTTGTCCTAGTTCATGACAGTAGCAGCTAGATAAAATGATTGGAATTGGTACACACTTGAAATTATTAATAATGGAGTATGTCACATTGAAGTGAAAAGCTAAATTGTGCATCTTCAGCTGAGGAGAGGGATTTTAGCTTCTTGTATCCTGCCTTCCTGCTGGAGTCTGGGCACCACCACTTAGCATAGCATGATCATTTCTTTTCCGTTTCCCCAGCTCTGGCAAATGGTGTTGAGGAGCTAACGAGAGGCTGTGGTGCTGCTTTGTGCTGAGGATGAGCAGTGTCAGTGCTGTGGAGGGGAGCTAATTCAGAGGTTGGGGACACCTTTGTTAAATACTTTCTTGTGTGTACAGAAACCAGGAGGACAGAAGCACATGTGTGCAGTGTCTGTGTTGCAGAGTGCACCAGTAGATTTCTTGGGGGGAGGAAGTTCAGACAGGGTCCAGCAGGCACTTAAGAGCACTGCTGCTGGGCATTAAAGGCACATGGTGGTCTCCCCAGAAGACTATGACTGAATGGTACAGCCAGCAACCTCCAGCGAGGAGCAGTATAGTTACTCTTTGCTTTAGGCAGTTATAAAAAGGGACACAAGGACTTCGCAGCCCATGGTTGGCCATGTAGCAGTGGAGGAAAGGGAGAAAACCAAAACTTTAGGGACTACAGGACTTCATGCCAACTAAATCCTACTGGAGAATGTTAGGTTCTGCTTAAGCAAAAAGTTTTTTTGTTTTTGTTTTTTTTTAACCAATAACTGGAAGTATTCCTTTTTGTACAGTTTTGGGTTGTATTCAAAAAGGATTTTGATTAACAGTTCAGCTCCTATTCTAGAAAGAAAGAAAAAAAGATGTTTAAAGTGATTTCTGGTTTCACTTTGGTTGAGATTCCCAAGTGCTTTATATTTCTTTGAGCAGTGCTAAAAGCAGTATTTTATAAGCTCAGACATAGTACACATGCTTTTCTGCGCACAAGCTCATTCTTGAATTTTCTTGAAAGCACCTCATCTTTTCTTTACAGATTCCCTCGGCCTGTCACTGTGGAGCCCATGGATCAATATGATGATGAAGAAGGACTACCAGAGAAACTAGTCATCAAAAACCAGCAATATCACAAGTATGTGAGGAGATGAGACTACCTGTGGACTAGGACATTTAACTGGTGTCTCAGTCTTAGGATGGTGGCTCATCAGTGCTAGTAAAGGTCCTCCTTTTTTTTTGTAAACGTGACCTGACTGTGGAAGCAGAATTGCATACACTGTTCCTTGCCATGATTAGTTGAAAGAAAGCAGTAGGTTTGGATCCATACTGCTGACTAAGACTGGCAGCCTCCACATATTTTTCCTGTCTGTTTCAGTTGTTGGACTAAAAAATTGTGTCAGTTTGAGATAACATGAGATCCCTTACATGAGAAGCTGAAGCAAAGACTTAAGTTTCTTTTTCTAAGTGTTATGGAAAGTCTGTAGAGGAAACAGATTTGAACCCTCAGTGAAAATTTAAATAATGATCTGAATAGTATTAAAAGATTGTAGAGTTATCCAGGTGTAAGGCCATGGTCTTTGAAGGCTTTACAATGTAAGTAGGTATCATGTGATCCCAGCAGTGGGAATTAGTAAACCATGTGTGCTCATGAATTTTTCAACTAAGGAAGATGAGAGCTTCAGGAGCTGGGAGGCTGCATTAGGAATAGTCATGTGCTCCAGGTGCAGGGGCTGCAGAGATTAGTAAAATAAACGTGCATGTTTGGGCAGTGTTTGTTTCTGGAGTGCATCTGTCTATAAGATGTGCAGCAGGAGCTAAGGCTGTTTCTTTTCAAGAGTATTTCTAAATGTCTTTACCCAGAATCTTTTGATGTCTTACGAAAGTAGTGTCATTGCTTGTTGTGGAGGAAGGCGGAACACTGTTTCCATGTATAATTAATCCTGCAGGATGATTCTGTCTAAGTTTCTCCTTTAAATGGTTCCTGAGGAGCAGACAAACTGGTATCCCAAGCATAGCTATTTGTGAGAAAGTAGAAGACAAAGTGATTCCTTATTTCTTGCACTAAATTCATTTCTAAGGGTCTACTGGTGCATTTAACACAAACGTGTTTTTCTTGGTTCCTCCTTGCTCTAATTAAGGTTTCACTAGTTCTTCCTTGTTTGACAGGGAACGTGAGCAGCCTCCTCGATTTGCACAGCCTGGCAGTTTTGAGTATGAATATGCCATGCGTTGGAAGGCTCTAATAGAAATGGAGAAACAGCAGCAAGAACAAGTAGACCGCAACATCAAGGAAGCTCGAGAGAAGCTGGAAATGGAAATGGAAGCAGCCCGCCATGAGCACCAAGTTATGCTCATGCGGCAAGGTACCAGTCAAAGATAAATACAGTATCAAAACACGGCCCTGCAGCATCAAGGGATGGGTAGCTCACTAGATGGGCTAGAGCCCACTGAAGGTGAGCCGTGGTGTAGCTGTTTGACTTGTAACCAAGCATGGTAACGCCAAATGAATGGAGAGATGTTACTGTATTGCTGGAAGCTCTTTACCTTGTTCTCTTGTGTGCTATGGTTCTAGTTCAGGAATTAAGAGGGGACATGGGAGATGAGTTTGGGGTTTTTACTGTTGTCTTTTACAGATTTAATGAGACGCCAGGAGGAGCTGAGGAGAATGGAGGAATTGCATAACCAAGAAGTACAAAAACGTAAACAGTTGGAACTCAGGTAAGGGGGCAGGTTATGAAATGCTGTGAATCCATAATATGGAATTAAATGCTGCTTCAGTGCACCTAATTGTTCAGTGTGACATTTAATTACTACCTAAAGTATGGCTGTTATTTCAGGCCTTTTTGTTCATAGGAAGAGTGTACAGTTGGTTTAAGATGGAAGAGTTAGGAGTTTCTTCCACTGATTAGTATTTGGTTTCATACAGTTCTGTGTCTTAGTTTAGCTCGTTGACTGAGCCAGATAGAAGAATCAGAATCTGTACAGTAATTCAGTGGTTTCAGTGCTGCAGGTTGAGAAACCTCATTCTAGTATCTATCCTTTTGTTTGAGGGCTAACTTAGTCTCAGAGATTTCTCTGTCCACTCTGGCTTTTCCTTGTCTCAGGGTCCTTTTAAGAAGCTTGACCACTAAACCATGTCCCTAAGTGCCACATCTACACTTCTAAATACCTCCAGGAATGCTGACTCAACCACTTCCCCAGGCAGCCTGTTCCAATCCCTGATAACCCTTTCCTGAAGAAATTTTTCATGATACCCAATCTAAACCTCCCCTGGCACAACTTGAGGCCATTTTCTCTTGTCTTATTACTTGCTACCTGGGAGAAGAGACTGACACCCACCCTGGTACAACCTCCTTTCAGGTAGTTGTAGAGCATGGTAACGTCTCCCCTAAGCCTTCTTTTCAAGAGGCTAAACACCCCCAGTTCTTCAACCCACTCCTCATGAGACATGCACATGGTTTTGCTCGTGTTGGGTTTTATAATGAACTGCTTGAAATTGAAAGTGTTGGAAATGACTTTTTGTGCATACGTGTTTCTGTTTTCATCGTAACGTACCTAATGTTTTACAGCCTCAGTTCTTAAAGTTGTAGGTTTCCAAACAAGACCCATTAGGCCAGCACTGCAACTCTGGGATGCAGATCGTTGGTGTATGTTGTGCTGAGCATTCTTGGACCATTTTTGCAGGCAGGAGGAAGAACGCAGACGCCGTGAGGAGGAAATGAGAAGGCAGCAAGAAGAGATGATGAGACGCCAGCAGGAAGGCTTTAAAGGGAATTTTGCTGATGCGGTATGAGTGCTTCTACCTTCCCGTTACATCTGGACACTGACGTTCAATTTTTGCCCTTCCATGGCATGCGGTTTTGTGTGAATGCTCAATTTGTTGGCTGAGGGACTCTACATCTGGGATTGCCCTAAATTTTGCCCTAAATTACTGACTCCCTCAATCTTTTTACAGTTCAACCTGGAAAATATACATACCCCAGTAACCGTCCCACTGGTGTTCATGCAGGACCCTCACTAGCTGCCTTTCTGTTCAGAAGAATATTTATTCTACTACTTCTACTAATTTTATTCTAACAGTGCTAAAGATGGACTGTCCTGAAATACTGCTTCAGAATCTCATTGTGGTCATACACCTAGCTATATCTCTAGCCTGCAGTCTGTCTTAGTCATGCTTAGATGAAATAATCCCAACTTGAGGTGCTGCTGCAGGCATGGTAATTGCTTGTACTTAAAAGTCAGTTGGTCAAGTATTTTCTAGTAATGCAAAATGTGTGGTAACCTGCCTTTTAATAGTAGTACCTCTAGCTCTATAAAGAAGTCTTAGAATTAACTTCCAGTCCCAGCAACTTTCTGTTGCGGAGGCAACTGCGGTGCTATCAAGGTGGTATAATGGCATCAGTACAACTGGCTGGCAAGTGTTTACGTACCCTAGCGAAAAATTGGCCCCTAAGCAAAATAGCTAATGATGTGTCAAACCAAAAGGGCAGTGTGACTGACCGAAATGCGCGAATATTACCCAGTGTAGCAGAACTCCTAGTTTCTCTGAACAATAGTGCCTTCATATCATAAATAGTGCCACTGAGACTACAGGTGAAGTGGAACTGTTATTCAGTTCCCACTGTGGAAAAAGTAGTACGCTCACTGAATTGAGGAGGTGCTCCTGGCTTTGCAGTGCAGGAGATGTGGTGTGTCCCCTCTGCTCAGTTAATAAGAGAGACATTAATCTCACAAAGTGGTGTTTTAATGTGAGTGATCCAGTGCTGCCTCTTCGTGTAAGCTTGCATTCCTCTCAACAGGAAAAGCTTAGCTATGCTGAGGAAGTAGCAAAACTAATTCTATCTCATGTATTGCTGCTGCTCAGCAGATCCTTCCCTCCAGATATCAGAAATCTACATGTGCAGCTTTGCTGCTGGATGCATTACTGTGATTGTGGAAAACAGTATTACAGAAGGAAATATTTTATATACAAGATCTGTTTGTTTAGCAGTTACTGTGTGAAGGTAGCTCAGATATTCTTTTGAAGTTTACCCTAGGAATGACTTCTCTATACAGTTTTCAGTAGTAAAACCCCACAACTCACTGAATTTGTATAATTACATTTTTTTTAAAGCCTGAATTTTTATCATTTGAAATGAGTCTCTTTTTTTATTTTTTAATTTTTTTTTTCCTTTTTTTTTTTTTTTTTTTTTCTTCTTCCTTCCCCAGAGAGAGCCACCAGAGATGCGAATGGGACAGATGGGTATGGGAGGTAAGAGTATTGTGTGGCCATCTTTGTTCCTTTGTGTGTTTCTTTCCACCTTTACAAAATCTGTTAAGTTTTTTGAGTAGTCTTATTTTATTGGTTTCTTACTTAGAAACTCAGTTGTAGTAATCTTCTCCAAGTTCAGTGACAGGAAGTGTTCATCTGACAGGAAACAGCAGGATTTGGGTATGAGGCAGTATTGTACTTTGTGAGACTCCGTTCAGTAAGCAAAAGACTTGGATGAATTTTCTATCAGACACGCTTGCTTTAGAAGTTTGTACTGGTAACAGAGACTGGTGTGAGAGTCAGTGTTAGACCTTGAGCCCAGGAAATTATCTTGATTTCTGTATCTTGACTACATGATTTAGAGTTTCAGGCCACATTTACAAGAGCAAGTGAAAAGGCGATGGGGGCTTAGTGGTTAATGAAGGTGGTGAGTGTTAGAGCCTGCTGGAGTTTCAGGTAATACTGGAATGCAAGATCAGTTTATCTTGACCTAATAGTGCAAAGCTAGTTAATAGATTAGGACTCTGTCCCTGAATAGAAAACACTGTGGGGAGCTTACATGGTGTTGGGCAGCTCTGGGGTGATGAGGAGACCCCAGTCACTGTGCCTGCCAGGACTGTTCTTGAATTTTTTTCTCCAGGTACCATTGGCATGAACAATAGAGGAGCTATGGGTGGTACCAATGTCCCAGCTGCTGCACCACCTGCAACTGGTCCTGGAGCTATGATACCTGATGGAGCCATGGGAATGGTAATGTATCTCTTTTTTTTTTTTTTTTTTTTTTTTTTTTTTTTTTGTGCACACCTTTCAAATGCAGATTTGTTGTTTCCACTGTTGAGACCTATGCTGCTAAAGTTGAATCTTGATTGTCTACCTAGACCTGTTGTTTAACTCCTGCTGAAATCTTAAGAAGTTAATCTTGCCTTGATACTAGTTGGTAACTTTCAGGAGATTGAGCCAAGTCTAATAACTACTTAACTTTCAAGGTAACGAGTGCTAAAATGTTTGTTAGAAATATCTTAGCAATACTATATGGTTATTTTTTAAATGGCGTAATGGGAAGCACTTTGTTAAATGAGAGTATTTTGAGAGTAGATTTTTTGCAGGCATTAAAGCCAAGCTTTTGGGAATGTTCCATCACCAGTTCTAAAAACAATTACCTCATGCTGATAGGCTAAAATGAGTATGGTAATAGTGACTATGCTAAAATTAATTTGGCTAAATTGCTTAGGAGGTGAAGAGCAAAGAATCAGTGGAGGTTATGCTTATTTATTTGCGCTTTTCTTTACAATAGACAGTGGCTTCTGTGGCATCAGTCATTCCTCTCTGTCACACAGAGAATTGATCCTCTCACAGTGTCAGCGCTCCAGTCAGCAGCAGAAACAGCAGCAGTCGTAGTCAAATTTGTCCTTGAAGTTCGTCTTCCTTTAGCAGTTTATCTTAATTGGTCTCATAAGCAATTTTCCTGCAAACCTCCCTACTTAGATTTCTTTATCATAGAAATTGTTTTGTCATAAAGAACAATTTCATTAGGCTATAAGCTTTTGTGCCTAAGTGGTAGGGACAGTGGAGCGGTTGAGGTTAAGGGAGTGTGTACTACTCAAGGAAATTAAGGAGGAAGATGAAGATAGGAATGAAAAGGGCAGGTGGGTTCAGATCAACATGATGAAATAATACCATTTAGACCAAAAAGCAATAAGCTGTTTGTCTAACGGAGAAAAATATGTATAGTCATTTTGGAAACTTTATTGCGACCATGTGCTTGGGTTTAGTTTTTACTGGGTCCATGCATTCCAGCTTTTTATTCATGTAGGGAGCAGTTACTTTGCATGTTTGCTGTAGCTGCTTGCAGCGATTGCACTGTCCTTCCCTATGACATGTTGTGCTGGAAAATTTCATGATTGCTCAGAATTTTTCATCTGTAGGGAAGGGAGAAAGGTGGAAAGAGTGCACTGATAGTGCCTCCCCTCCACTGCCAGCAAAGTGAGCGTTGGGAGTCCCTGGGACTTCCCCATTGATAATTTTACTGAAGTTAGGGTCTGTGTTCTGTAGAACCAGGCAATACCATGGAGTTATCACACGGTACTAATACCAATTATGATGTGCGTATATGTATCACGTTACATTGTATATGTATGTATCACTGCTGTAAACCTGTGGACAAAGAATAAATGCAACTCAGGAGCCTGGTGTAAAGCAGTTCTGCTCTATGTAGTCACTTAGCCCCAGTTCAGGGGGAGGGGGGCGGCGGCAGTGGTTGTTGCCTCCAGTACCTTCCCTAAAGGAAGTACAGTGTCCACCATGAGGACATGCAGCTGGAGCACATTGTCCAGGGAGGTTGTGCAGTCTTTATCCTTGGATGTTCACAAGACCTGACTGTGTAAAGCTGTGACTAACCTAGTCTGACTTCACAGCCAACTCTGCTTTGAGCAGGAGATTGGACTAGAGACCTCCTGAGCTACCTTCCAGCCCAAATTATCCTTTGATAGTCTTCTCCCTGCTGGAAAGATGAGGCTGTGCAGTAGCACTAACCAGCTGGAAGAAGGAGAGCCAAAGAATGGAAATAACAGGATATGATCAGGGCACACAACTAGTATTGCAGGTTTATTTTGGAACTGGAGTATTGCGTACACCTGAATTGTGATAGTGCTGTAGTATCGGTATACTGCTCCTCGTTGCGTTCAGTTTGGGTGAAGGAATATGGTGGAAATGTGAAGTTCTTTCCCACACTGCATTTCTTACATGCTCCACAGCAGGGCACTAGTCAGTGAGATGGTGCAAATTGTATTCCAGTGTGCTTGACTAAAAGTTACATGGGAAAAGAGACTTGGTCCCACAGTGGTCCTGTCAGTCTACTTTTGCGGCTGTGGGGATATTTTTGGTGGGGTGAAAGTTTGTAGCAAGATCAGCTGGAATTGTGGAAACCCGGTAGAATTTGAATCAACTCAAATGGCTTTTAACTGCCCTTTGTTCCTTGTTTTTCTTCCTGCCTCTTCTGCATTTGTCCTCATTACAAGACTCCGCCGCCGCCTGCAGATCGCTTTGGCCAGGGTGGCGCAATGGAAGGCCTTGGAGCGATGGGAGGGAACCCACCTGCCTTCAACAGAGGAAATCCAGGTGGTGATTTTGGCCCTAACAAGCGTCGCAGATACTAACGGGATTAAGCTACCCCCTGCACACACCCCAAAGAAAAAGGAGTCTTAGCAGGCCATATTGGGGGGGGGGGGGGATATATTAAAAATAGTTAATTAGGGCCTGTTTTGGTAAAGCCACTCTAAGACAAGGGGAGTGCAGTCTGACTGGTAAAGGTTTTAGAAAATTTCATGTGGTGCATTCCTATAATTTCAATGTGAAATGGATTCTGGGAGGCTGCCATGGTTGTTCAGTAATGAGAAAATATGGCAAGGACCCTAATGCCTTGACCATTCCAGGTTTCCTGTTTGCAGCTGGAATCCTGAAACTAAACTAGATAAAATTGCGGTATGTCTTGGCATTTTTTAGTGTAGTGTACCTTGCTTAAGAGCACAGGGGAGTCTCTGAAGAACTAGGGCAGCATCTGGGCACTTTGGAGCTCCCATGATTCTGTAAATTTATATAGCTCCAAATGATCCATCATGTAGTGAACTGGGGGAGGTTTTCTGTTTGGTTTTTTTTTCCTTTCTTTTTTTTTTTTTTTTTCCTCCTAACTTGTAGTTATTCTTTTTATCTGGACCATCTGTTTCTTTAAAGTAGTTGATTGTCATGTGCAGCCTGAATGGCTGGGAAGCTCTTGTTTGGATGGATTTTTTGATAATGTGTTGTATCGCTGTTTATTTTTACTGGTAGTAAAGTACAATCTATTGGACAAAAATACTGTATCTCATGCTGAAGATTTAACTGAAACAAATGTTTGTATAATCTTAACCTTGCCTGTCTTTTGTGTAGAAGTACTACAAGATTTTTCATTTAGTGTAAACTGTTTGAACACAAGCTGTAATTGTCCCACTAACAAGTTTGAGTTTGTCTGAGGAATGTTACAGGAATGCATTATTAAAGTGGATTTTAAGCCTTTTTTATCTGGTGTGTTGTCTCTTCTGTGTTTTTTGAATGGAAAAGTGTACATATGGATTGAAGTAAATCAAGCTTCAGATTATGGTACAAAAATTGTTCTTGTACAGCTCTTTATAGAGAGGGTGCTCAGCCCCTGAGAATTTTCTAACAATTACCCTTACTGCAGAACAATTTTTATGTGTGTGTTGGAATGAGACCTTCCACTTCAGCATTTCAGAACACAATAAGGGAGCTCTTGATGCACCTGTGTTGCAGAAGCAAGATGTAAGACTTGTTCACGTGTCACTGGGAGCATGGAGTTCAACTCAGTGTCTCATCTGTGTAGTACAAAGTTGTCTAGTCTGTCGCTGCCCTGGGTTGCAGTTGCCCTTGGCTGGGACACAGAGCTTCCCACAGAGCTCTGAGCTCCTGTGCTGGAGCAGGAAGCAGAGGACTTGGAACTTCTATGGCAACACTAACTCTTCATCTTGTGCAATACATGAGGAAATCTGTAGGAAGGGGAGCCTTTTATAAGTTGTTTTCTCCTACTGAAACTCTTGAGGCTGGGGAGGGGCGAGCAGAGGGAGAAGCTTAGAAATCTAGGTGGGAGAGGGAGGGGGAAGGAGTCACAGCCTAAGAGCACAGGGAGCTGCCTTACAGACTTGAGAAATAATAGGGAAGATGAAAACATTTTCAGATGCCTGTTACCATGGCAATAACCTTAAAAATCGTAGGGTTTGGTCCTGTAGGTACACTTAAGTAGGGAAAGACAAAATAATGGCTCTGGAGGTTTTATTGGTTTACCCCTGTCATTTGATGGCTTATAATTAGGCTGAAATGACATGACTGATGAAAAGCTGCATTGAGGAGAGGCTGCAGCTGATGCTTTTGTTTCTTCTGCTTGTTTTGTTTTCCACATTTAAAAGCATCAGCACTAGTAGCTGGCTTGCTGAAGTGATACCTAATCACTATTTAATGGTGATTATCGGAGGATTGCAACTTACCTGTAGGTACGCTATGAAGAGTTTGCAGATTTTTTCACCTGGCCCATTTGCTAGGATAGATAAATACTGCAAAATCTCAGGTTGGTGGGAATTTCTGATTAGCTTTTCTGTTGCCTTGTGGAGAGGTTGCATCTGTTCTTGTGGCTTGTGTCTGGAACATGGCTGGCAGACATGCACTAATGCCATGGGTGTTTGCTAAGTACATTGTTTAATTCCAAAGTGTGAAATATTTGGAGAAGAAACTGAAGTTGCAGCCAGGTGTCTGTATTCTCTCATTCTTCTGCCCGCTACTCAGCTGGCTTGCTTGTTGTTGAGCAGTCAAAAGAGAAGTTGTTGCTGTAGGAGAATGACAGAGCTCAAACGTTCAGCAGTACTCTGCTGCCACCTCAGTGCTGTTCAAGTATGAGGTGAGGATGGGTCTGGTTATTACCTTTCCCTGGGAGAAAAGAGATATACTAACAGAGTGTTTAAGATTGCGGGGAAGGAGGGATTTAGCACTGTTCAAAGTCCATCTAACAAGACCGGTATGAGGTGAAATTTGAAGATCAAATGACAGCGAAGGAAGTAAACTAAAACTACGCCCTGCTGTGAATGCCAGAGGTAACTATTCTCACTTGCTTGAAAGGAGGAGACTGAAAACCCGTGACTGAGGTTCTAGTAAGGAAATTCTAAAGCAGACCATTACTAAGGTTTTCAGAGGCATGCAGCAGGGGGAAACGGCACCAGGGACTGCTTGTAGTGCAGAAGCATCTAAGGCTGGGCACAGGAGCAAGCAAGGCTGCCTACTCCAGAGCACTTCCAGATACTGGAGTCTGCTGGAGCACTGGCAGTTTTGCTGACAATCTTGTCTTGCACTGCTTGGATAAGGTAGTGAGTGCAGCTCCAGAGGCTGGACTCTGCACAAGCACTGCTGTGGTGTGCTGAGGTCCAACCAGTGTGCAGACGGGAATGCTTTCCTCTGCATGCTTTTCCAGATTGCTGGCTGTTACATCGCTGCAGACTGATGAAGTATTTTGACTATCATGAAGAGATACCCTTGCCTTTTGCTGTCATATCTGATCAGATTGTTTAAAATGTACTTAACACCATATCAGTTCGTATCAGAGCAAGGACTCATGAGCAGTCTGGTTCTTATCACTTCACTCTTAGCTTTAAACCCTCATCATGTGTGGGCTTCAGAAGTTACAGCTTGTGCTTTATGCAGCATCTCCTTAAACAACAGTGACTGCATTCACAAGAACTGAAAATAAATCTGAAAAATCCAGTGGGTACATGGATAATTTTGTCACATGAAAGCAATAGACAAACATTTCCTTTTTTTCCTGGCACAATGCATCTCACTAGAAGCTGTCATTTATCATAGAAAGCTACAAATGGTAGAATATGTTGAGGTGCTTCTCTGGTGAGCTACCTTTGAGAGCTGAAAGAAGGAAGACATGATTTCCTGTGGCTTTGCTGAAAAGAGCCATCATTCTCTCTTCTGTCTTGATTGTGGCTCAGGTTCCTGCTTGACTGCCTGGTGAGGCACCTGAGTGCCAGAGAGAGCCAGAAGGAGAGGAAGAAAGCAGGGAGCTCACCCCAGCACAACGCTGCCTTTGGGATGCTTTCCCTCACAACAGCCTGGCCAATCTGCTCTGCCTGAGCTCACAGTGACCATGCTTTAAGGCAACAGGACCCTCCAAAGCAAAACCTGTAAAACCCCATACTCCCCACCAGTGCAGGCTGTTTGGGCAGCAGGGTTTTATTACGGATGCTAGCTAATGCCATGAAAACTGCATCTTAGGAGTAGACGAAATTCTATTATTTTTGGACCGGTTCCTGTTGAGGACCAAAGTGCCCTTTTTGATGAGGACTGTTGCATTTTCAGAGCAAGCACTGGCATAACTGGCTCCTGCAGTTCGACTGCAAGGAGACACAATTATCCGTGGGAGTAAGACACTGCCTGAACTACAGGGAGAAAATTCCCATCGCCTGGGAAGCTGATTCCACTTTGAAGATGCAATTGTTCAGGGAGACTGGAGTGTTGGGGCAACAGCCCTGTAATAACACAAGCTGCGGAAGGGCAGTGTTCCTGAATGGAGAGATGAATATTGCCCACAACCCCATTTCTGATGGTTTTCTGGTCCTTTTTAAACCTGTTCTCTGAGCTGTTGAGTACAATCAGTGCAGACGTCTTGGACAACAGGTGGTGTGTAACCCTGGAGCAGTGCCTGCCAGAAGAGCATCCAGGCAGAACTTCTGCTGTAGAATTGCTCAGCACATATTCTTATGGGGAAAATTTTATTTCTCAAATAACTAAAACATGAATCCTGCCTACTAGCTTTGTGTAGCATTCGTAGTGGTAATACGTATGTCAGGGATCTTCCTTCTCCTAACCAGCCTTTTGTATGGAGGAACTACTCCATGCTTTAGAAATGCTCTCCCTTCCCACTGCCCTGAGCTCCACAGAGCATCCCAAATGACCAAAGGGTGAACTGGGTTTCTCTCCATTCTCTGCCTTTCTCTCATCCTCTTTTTCCTAATTTTTAAAGCACCAGCACTAGCAGGGCCTTGAGTCTGTTGGTGGCTGACCAAGTGGTTCCCCTGGAGGTTATCTCTATTTCATGGCAGGTTTCTTGTGTCTGTCTCCCAGGCTGCACCCCCTCACCTTGTCCTCCCTGGGGACCACCCCCTTTGGCCAGGAGCTGTGTACACCTCAGTTTACTGTATTTCACTGTGCTATGTCCCATCTCTCGAGCCACCTTATTCCCTGCAGACATTTGCAGTGGTGCAGCAGAGGAGCAAGGGCAGAGCAGTGCTGCTGCTCCGCTGCCTGCCGTTGCTCCTTGGGTGCTGAGGGTGCTCTGCTCAGCCACAGCCCCCCCAACTACCTGCTGGTCCCTCTTCGATGAGCCTTGAGCCTCGGTGTGTAGGTCAGCCACAGCATCCCCTTGGCATTTCCTCTGAGGCATGCAGGGTAACCTGAGCTCCAGATTCCCACTGGCACAGGGATGGCAACAGCTGCAGCTTTGCTGACAGCTGGTAGAAAGGACAAGGAGATCTGAAACCCTATAGCTCTCTGCTCAGCCCCCGGGACTGCAAATTCCCCCATCACAGGGCTCTGCCTGGCTTCCTGAGTCCCAAGTGATCCCTCCCACCTAAGCAGAGGCTCTGGATGCCAGCAGCATTTTTTTACCCACCTTTGGGACCCTTAGGTCATATATTGTGTCTTTAGGCACCACGGTCATTCGAGGGAGGTATCGGCTTGAAGCCACATGACTTATGCTGGTGTGACAGCTCCCCAGTGTCCTCACGTTTCCCTCCTACCTTTTAGGTTGGATGTGGGTTTATATACAGGCTACCCAGGCATAAGGAAACCTGATGGTGATGGTGATACATGACCTCCCCCCCAGTGGGGCTGTCTCACTTGCTAATGAGATGACAAGACAAGCAAGGCCTTGCTTTGATGGGCAAGCAGCCCAATGTTGCTGCTGGCCAGGGTGTCTCAAGGTGGGAATGGCAGAACTGAGCTGGACATGGAGCAGCAGGGCAGTGTGAAATGACTCTGGAGTCATCTCCCTGGTAAGCTTCAGAATTTTGGCAAGGGTTCATCCTAACTCTGGACTTTGGAGATCCCCTTGGGGTAGCAGCAGGTCCTGCAGGCTGTTGTAGCGGGATTAACTAGGTTAAACAAACATCATGGGACCAGCATGGTGTTACATCAACCACAGCGGACCCTGTGAGTTCCCCTCCCAAGCTGTTGCCTGCAGAATCTGCCCTTTGCACTGTCTGATAGTGCCAAGGGCTTATGTTGAACCTGGTTCCTAAGCAGAAACACTCCGCAGGTGCTTTGTGCTCTGACAGGTCAGGGCAGCAGCCAGGAAACAGCTGTCTGTGAACAGGAACAACAAAAAGAAAGTAATAGTTGGTTTTGATGTCTGTAGGAACTAAGTAAAACCTTTGATCTCAAGAAGGTTTCCTGTTTGAAGAGAAAAACCTTTGGGTCCCATAATGGGGGCAGGGTGTCCAAGCAAACCCCTCCTGGGTATGGGAGGCCCATATAATATTTTGCGCCCTTTTTTCTGTGATGACAGTGATCTTCCAGGGGACAAATTTCATCCCTGGGTTGCACAAGACTCTGCATTGGAGGATGTCTTGGCCACATGCACTGCTTTGGTGTGATGGTGTTTCTGTTTAGAATAGGGCCTTTTGGGGCTGGGGGAGATCACCACACATTCTGCCCTGAGGCTCTGGGAAGTCTCTTCCCTTCTTTCTCAGGAAACTTTCAGCTGCTTCTATAAATGCCAAAGAAACTGAGAGCAGTTGGTCAAGAAGAGTCGCAGGTTGCCCCAAGCTGAGCGTGAGCACCACGGTGACCCCAATGCCAATGCCTCCATTCCAGATGCTGGCAGGATGGCAGGCGCTGGGAGGTCCTCTGCCCACCCCAGGTGTGGAGCCACCCTGCAGCATTCCCTCTTCTGGGCACAGGGGCAGGACAGAAATGCCACTTGAGATAACGTGGGTGCCGGGTCCCGTCAGCTGCCGAGCTGCTGTGTCCATTTTTAGCCTGGTCTCCAGTTACCAGCCACCTCCTCCAGCTGCCTCCAAAGATAGGCAAAGCCACCTCCCTGTGCCTGGGCTGGAAACTGCCAGGAAGCAGACGGGAGATCACAGGCAGGGATGAGACTGGTGGGATATTTGTGGAAGGAGTGAAGGACGCTGTGAGTACACCTCAGCTATGGCGTTGCTGTGCTACAACAAGGGCTGTGGGCAGAGGTTTGATCCCGAACACAACGCCAAGGGTAAGTGGGCTCGTCCGCCTCGCACTGGGGTGAGTGGGAATGCATGCCACTTTCCCAGTCTGCAGCCTGAGCTGCCAAGCAGGGCTGAGCTGAGCCCACATGGCAGGAGCTGGTTCAGGAGCTGCCAGGCATCAGGGGTGCCTTGTGGTCAGGATTGTTCCTCATGAAATGTTCTGCCTGATCTCCCTGTTCAGATTCCTGCCTGTACCACCCAGGTGTCCCCATCTTCCACGATGCCCTGAAGGTGAGTAGGACAGGAGCCAGGCTGCAGCTGAAGGGGGGGGACCTTGTGCCTGGAGGGACTGCCCACACCTGACCACTTTGTCATCTCCCAATGCCTAGGGCTGGTCTTGTTGCAAGAAACGCACAACAGACTTCTCCGAGTTCCTCTCCATAAAGGTGAGTGCCCTGCCAGCCCAAATGCTCCCACTGCTCCTCTGTCCTCTCCTCCTCGCCGCTGCCCTGCCCTGGCCTGGCCCAGCCCCATCCCATGCCAAGGCTGCCCCCTTCCCCTGCTGGCTGGGGATTTCCTATCTGCTTCCCAGGAGCCTGCAAGCAAGGGTGCTGCTCCCAGGGTGTGGGGCAGGCGGTCCCAGAGAAGGGTGTTGGAAAGGGCTGAGATCCCCCACCAGGTGCCAGCACAGTTGTGATGTCCAGGCTGTCCTGGGGGGGGGGAAGGAGGCAGCATAGGCCCAGGGGTGTGGGAGAAACTTGGTGCCCTTCAGCTGCCAGGCTGGGGTGCTGCAAAGCTGAGACCTCTCTGCCATGGCACCAGTGAGGCTGCCCGGGAATCCCTGCAGACGTAGCCCCTGCCTTGGTGCAGGGTCAGAGCCCATCCCTGCAAGACACAGAGCCACCAGACCACAGAAGCTCACAGGGTTTGGGAGCAGCTGCCAGGTTAGGGAAGGCAAAACAGGCATCAGGCTTGCCTCTGCTGCTCAGGGATGCACAAAGGGGTTTCACAGCAAGGAGAAGCCCCCTGAGCCTTCCAGCCAAAAGGAGACCTCAGATGAGCTGAAGGCCAAACCAGCGCAGGAGCTCATCATCCAAGGACCAAAATCAGCTGAGAAGATGCAGCGGGAAAGACCAAGGTGAGACAGCCTCAGCTAACAGTGTTGCCCTGCTGTGCCGCTTCTTCTGCATGTGTCTTGCCCTGCTGCTTCCTCAGGAGAGGCAACAACACTTAAATTGCAAAAAAAAACCCACTTGGCTTTTGCTGCTGCTGTTTCCCAGCTCTGACGAGCCAAGACAACTGCTGCCAGTTAAAGTATCCAGGTCTCTGGAGCAGGCACTGGAGAAACTGAACCTGTCCTCCAAGGACGAGGCACCTGAGGGCAGTTGCACAGGTAGCAATGAGCTGATGGGTGGCAGTGGGGTTGCATGTGGCAGGTTCAGCAGGGGGTTTTGCATGGCAGGTTCAGCACAGGATGGCAGGTGTGTGCTCAGCCACCTGCAAATCCACAGAGCTGCATCTTGGAGGTACGTTGCGACGGGCTGTGCTCAGGGACCGGCTGTGCGAAGCTCAGGAGCTGGCAGTGGGGCTGTGGGGAAGGTTTGGGGGCAAGCATGGATGGAGTGTTCCCCAGGGTGAAGCTGTGTTGTTCTCACAGGGGAGGCGGCTGCCCAGGTGAGAGCTGGCAGCACCTGCAAGAATGCAGGCTGCAAGGCGGTAAGTACCGGGCAGGGTCCCATCTTTGCACAGTCTGTGCCACGTGGCCAGGAGCATTGCAGGTCTGGTGCGGTGGCTTGTGTCCCAGCTGCCAGCAGGTGTGGGGCAGGGTGCCAGGTGGGTTGGAGGTGGCAGTGCCCATCCGCTCCGTACGCTCCTGCTCATCCCATCCCTGGAGTGGCTGCCTCTGTCACCTCCCAGCCATGTTCCTGCAAGAGGCTCCCAGATTCCTGGACTAGTAGTACATTTGTGCTTCACTGCTGCCAATTGCTTGCAATGAAATATAGCACAAGTTCAGGATATGGGCATATAGGTAACATGCATGTAGAATAATTCCCACCTGCATTTAATTAATGCAGCACAGCCCATTCCTATCTTGCCCCAAGGCCGCCTTGTGTAGCACTGCCTGTCTGCCTCAAGGCACGTGCCAGAGGGACCAAGCTGCAGGAGGGCCAGCATGCTTGGAAAGCAGCAGGGAAGGGAGCAAGCAGGGAGCAAAAGGCGGGAGGTGGATGAGGACATGAGACTGACATGCTCTGGGAAGGAGAGGAAAGGGCAGGATGGATAAACAGCCCCTTGCACCTCAGAATGTGTTTCTGTGGTGTGCAAACTTGCCCACTGTCCCTGTGCTGCCCAGTGGCTGGGCTGGGACCAGGCTGTGGAAGGGCTGCTGCCATGGTCGGGGGGATGACACTGGGGTCCTGGTGCAGGTGGGGTGGCTGCCTTGCTGGCAGGGAGCACAGACCAGTGCCAGGCTGCCAGCTAGGCACAGTCCCAGAGAAAGTCCTCACAGATGCTGGTCCCTGTGAAAGGGTGATGCTGTGCATTGTGCTGTGCCCTGTGCAGGGATGGGCACCGATGGGTGGATGCCTGGCTGTGCTGTGCTGTGCCAGAGACACAGCCAAAACTTTCCTCTGCTTCTCACCCCACAGATCTACCAGGGCCCAGAGAGCAACACAGAGGTTTGTGTTTTCCATCCTGGCATTCCTGTCTTCCACGAGGGGTAAGAAACAACCTCTTACCAGGGAGCAAAATGACCCTGCTGAGGGCTGAAAGTCCTGCATTGCAAGGTTGGGTGGCCTCAGCCGGGGCAGTTGCGGGTGATTTCCCCCCAGCAACAGGTGGGCAGGGGGAGATGCTGGTTCCAAGTTCCTCTCCCCCAGCACCCTGAAGTCTGCTGTGGTCCCCTCTCCTGCTCCCATGGGTGCTCCCGGCTCAGGTCACCTTGCTCTCTCCAGGATGAAGTACTGGAGCTGCTGCAAATTCAAAACGACGGACTTCAGCACCTTCCTGGAACAGCCGGGCTGCAGAAATGGGAAGCACTGCTGGACAGGGAAGGGGGTAAGGGGGCTCTTGGCAGGGGTGACTTGTGTGAGTAAAGTGCCATTACTGGCACCTGAGGAGTGCTCCTTCCCTGGCTCTCCATTCACATGGGTTTCTGCATTTAATTCTCTTAATTTTCATAATTGCTGACAGATGACTGTGCAGGGTTTGAATGCTTAATCTTCACCCATCTGCTGTTTAAAATGCATCTCCCTCATTCACAAAATGTGTCAGCTCTCAACCCCAACAGGCAGATGTATAATAGGAAGCTGAATGAGGCAGGAGCTGGCCCCAGGCACAGTGTAGCCAACGCTACAGGCTGCTGCACAGGGAGAGGCAGCTAAGCATGGGAAAAGCCCTGTAAAACACACCAAAAGTTTTGAAACATGAGTGCAGATGACTGAATTTGGTTTTAATGAAGCTTTCACTTTGCAACTGCTTCCCAGGAGGGACCTCATCTACAATAGCGACACAGTGGTGTAGCAGGGCAATGGGGAGAAGACCCCAGTTCCCAATATTTTTTGTGTGTGTATGCATGTGTAAGTTTCTCCAGGGAAGCTCTTGGCTGGAAACGGGCTTGAGCTGGGAAAGTTGCAGCAAAGTGGCCCAGGATAACCCTGAAAGTGCATCATGTTCCTCTGAGTCAGCACTACTCTGAGCAACACCCTCTGAGCCCAGTCTGTTCTTTATCCTGGAGAAGAAAACTTATAGTGGATGTAAAGAAGGCTGCAGTGAATGTACTATGATGCTGTGATGCAGATGGTTTGTGCTAATTGTCACCTGAGTTTGGGGCTGGGGTTCCTCCTGTGGTGTTTCTCTGGCTGGTAAAGTCGAGGGCTGCAGTGGGTCTGTCTCCTGGTGATGCTCAGAAATGCCTGGTGGAGCCAAAGCTGCTTGTAGCACAGATGAGGTGGGATCCTGTGGGAGAAATGTGAAATGTGGCCAGCTGGGGCTCATCTATGTCCCAAATTTAACATGGTGTCATGATTCATTCCAGCAACAGCTCCTGCACTTCCCTCCAGACAATTTTTCTGACTGCATAGTGCCCATGAGCTTGGGCATAGAAGAGTGACTCTGGAACAAGAAGGGGGATGTCTCTGGTCTTAACACCTCCTTCTGGAGCAACCCCAAGCACAGCACAGATGCCCCATGTTGCATGGGACAGTCTGGCAGGGGCTGCCCACCATTGCATGAACCATGTCCCCTCAAAAACCTGCATGAAAGGCATCTTGCTTAGCTGATGCCAACCTCAGCCAGTGCTCTGTGAAGGAGATGCGTGAAGAAGCATTCTCTGGCACAGACAGCCCCTCTGTTTTGGGGTGTAATTGGGCTAGATGCCATGCCATGATGGATTCCTCTCCCCAGCAGGACAAGAAGGCGGTGTCAAGCCGGCAGGACTGGCACCAAACCAGTAGCCAGGTGGTGGTGACTGTCTATGCCAAGAACCCCCTGCCTGCCCTCAGCAGCGTGAAAGCCAACCGCACTGTGGTGAGTGGGGCGGGCAGGGCTGTGCTGGGGACACACGCTTCTGTGGAACCTGATTTTGGTGATCCAACATCCAGGAGCCGGCACTCTTGGATGGCCTCTTTGGCCTGTTGCTGCACTGCCTACCTGCTGTCCCCAAGCTGACAGCCCAGTGGCTTTGCTGCTGCAGCAACATCTGCCCTATCACTCCGGCTTAGTGGCTTTCAGCCTCAGGGGGTGGCTCTGCTGGCTTTGAATCCCTCGACTGATGGCAGAGGTGAACCTGGCATGCTCTGAAGGGGTGCTGAGGCCATTGCCGGGCTGTTACACTGGAGCCAGGACGTGGGATGCATTAAGATGCTGGAAGTCAGCTGCATTGCCCCAGGGAAGAGCTCTGGCAAGTGTTGTACTATCTATTCAGATAATTTTCTGTTGATCTTTCAGCTTGAGGTTCATGTCATCTTTGAAGGGAATAAGATTTTCCAGACAGAACTAGATCTCTGGGGGGTAAGATCCTGTTTACTTTGATTTCTGTGTGCCAATAGTCTCTGTGGGGCTGGGCTGCAATGTTGTGAGGCAGCCTGTGCTTGCTCTTGTTCCTGGGCCAGGTCACCCAGGTACCAGCATTTATAGCCGTCTCTGCTAGGAAAAGCCTTAGGGGTTGTGAGGAGGGCTGTTTCAGAGGCTGCTGGTGGCTGCGCCAATCGATCCTGCACTAAGAGCAGAGCTGTACGTTGCTGCTGGGTTTGGTCCCAGACTGCCCCAAAGGTTCTTTGGCCCAGCAGGTCCCTGTCTCCTACTGCAGTCCTGCTGTGCCTGCAGGCAGGCAGTGGCGTGAGGGGCAGACACAGGCTCTCTTGATTTCTCAGCTACTTGCTGGCTGCACAGGAGCAGTGAGACCCTGGAATTTGCATGTACATTTCTTGGCTTTATTTCTGGGGCGTGCTGCCTGCGCCTGCGGCAGCGGAGCGTGCCGCTGGGTGCGGGTATGGCTGTGTCTCAGCGCAGCTCACTGCCGTGGGGAGAGGGCTGTGCTGCAGCGGTGTGCGTGGCTGTGGCTAGCTGAGCTCCGTACCAGCACTGCGGTGCTGCTCAAACCTAACACCCTGAAGCTCAGCTGGAGCCTGGGTTTCATCCCACTCCATCCCCTGGTTCATGAGGAGAAGAGATTTCTCATTTCTTCTCCTCTGGTAGGGCTCTGCCAGTAAGGGAAAGGATGAGCACGTGCTGCTTGTCCTCCTGTGCCCAGCTCACTGCAGCTTTCCCTCTCTCTAGGTCATCGAAATAGATAAAAGCTTTGTGACCATGGTCCCTGCCAAGGTGGAGATCACGCTTTGCAAAGCCAGCCCTGGCTTGTGGGCCAGGCTGGAGCACCCCCAAAGCAGGTTGCACTCCTGTGACGAGCAGGAGAAGGAAGCTGCCAACACAGAGGAGCCCGGGGCAGTGCAGGAGGAGGACTCAGATGACAGCTTGAGCTGGTCAGAAGATGAAGATGAGGAGCTGGAGATGGGAACACCGAGTAACTGACAGTCAAGTGCTTCAGCAGCTGAGTGGTGCTGGCTCCTGAGCTGCTGGGGACCTTGGCACCAGCTCTGGAGTAGCAGATCCAGCCCTAAGCCACAAGCACGCTGCAGCGTGCCCTCTCCCCCCGTCAGAAGGGGCAAGTAATAAAAATCCAGAGCAAAGGTTATACTCTGAAATTCCTGACAGGCGCTTAAGAAACACCAGTGGGCCGAGCCAGTGTGTCTCTCCCTCTGCTGCGCCCGGGCAGGGCAGGACAGCGGGAGGAGCCCCCTTGTCGGCACCTCGGGCAACGGGGAGCCACAGCCCCGTGTTCCGCCCGACCCCGGCATTCCCGGCACAGGAGAACCCCGGGCTGCGCGGGCCCGCTCCCTTCGTGACGGGGCTGCGGCGCCAGGCCCGGGGTGCTGGGAGACGGGACGGCGGCTCGAGGGAAATGCCGGTGGCCCCGGAGGGACTTGGCGTCCTCCTCCGCAAAGGCCTTGGCAGGTGTGAGGCTGCCTGGGCGGGAGAGGCCGCTACCGACCAAGCGGCGGGGGACCAGGAGGCCGGGGAACCGAGGGGTCCCCGAGGGGGTTTCGGTTCTGGCACCTCTCGGCGCTGGGCCGAGGGCCGGCGGGCGCCACTCCCCGCCTGCGCTGCAGCACTCGGGTACCGAACCCCGAGCGCAGGAGCGGGCCGGGCCCGGTCCCCCGGCGGCGCCCCCTGGCGGGCCCGGGACAGCACCAGGCGCGGGGGTCCGGAGGGTGTCCCAGCCCACCCTTGTCCTCCTCAGACCCCGACCGGCTCCAGCCCCTCGGCGAAAACCATATGTGTTCCTGAGCCTGGCCAGGCCCCGCCGCGACATGTTCAACCCCGTCAGTCCCCCGGCCACCGGCTACGCTGAGCACTGCTGCCTGCACCCAACCCACGGACCAGCCCCGGGTGCCCCCGGGCCACAAGGTCTGTCATAGCTTTCTCGTCCTGGCCAGTGCTGGGGGCTGAGCAGTGCCCGCGGTGGGTGTGAGGGGCACCCAATTTGAATTCAGTCTTTGGGTTCTGGAACGCTCTGGGAATTTCCTCTCCTGCTTGTGCCACCCACCCTAATACATCTTACCGTCTTTCTCCGCTCTGCCAGGACTTGACTTTCCCTTATGCCATCAGTCAAACCTCATGAGCGGTCACCGTGGTTATGGGTTGGTGCCAGGAACTGAGCACCCAGGCAGTGGTGACGGTAAGTCCCCAGTCTTGGGAGGGCACGCAGCAGGCAGGCAGGGGTTCTACAAGGGCTTTAGGCATCTCCTGGGGATAGTGCTGTGTTAGGAGTGCAGGTGTGTGAGCTGAGGGGGTCAGGCAGTGACACCTATGATGAAGGCAAGACTACTGGGGCTTCAGGTGTCTTTCCTGGAGCAGTGATGCCTCTGTGAATGGGGGGATTTGTGTTGACTGTGACCAAGGGGATCAGGTGCTTTTCTCGGAATTATATCAGCTGTAGCAGGGAGTACACATGTGTCAAGGGGTTCAGGTACCCCCTAGGAACACTGATGGCTGTGGTAGGGAGGGAGGACATTTTTAAGCCTTGCCATGGTCCAAAGCCAGCAGCAAATATAAATTGGGAGAGGAATGGCTGGAGAGCAGCCCTGCAGAAAGGGATCTGGGGGGTGCTGGTGGGCAGCAGGCTCAACAGGAGCCAGCAGTTAGCCTTGGCACCAAGAGGGCAAACCACATAGTGGGGCACATCAAAGGCAGCATAGCCAGCTGGTCAAAAAGATGATCATCCTGCTGTGTTTGGCACTGGCGCAGCCTCACCTTGAGTACTATGTGCAGTTCTGGGCCCCGTCTTTTAAGAAGGATGTGAAGGGACTCGAATGCATCCAGAGGAGGGCAACAAAGCTGGTGAACGGCTGGAAGGTTATGTCCTATAAGGAACAGCTAAGGACTCTGGGTTTGTTTAGTTTTGAAAAGAGGAGGCTGAGGGGCAGCCTTATTGCTCTCTGCAGCTTCCTGAGGAGAGCAAGTGGAGAGGGAGGTGCTGATCAGGTCTCCCTGGGATCCAGTGATAGGGCATGTGGGAATGGTTCAGAGCTGTGCCAGGGGAAGTTCAGGCTGGACATTAGGAAGTATTTCTTTACTGAGAAGGTGGTCAAACATTGGAACAGTCTTTGTAGATGGGTGGTGGTGCTCCAAGCCTGTCAGCATTTAGGAGGCAGTTGGACAATGCCCTTAATAGCATGCTTTAACTTCTGGTCAGCCCTGAACTGGTCAGACAGTTGGACTAGATGATCATTGTAGGTCCATTCCAACTGAAATCATTCTATTCTATTCTTGTCTATATCAGAAGCTAACAGGCACACTCAGGGTACTCCTCCAGGCTCCAAAGCACCAGGCTTGTGCCCCTGGGGGTTTTTTTAGCCTCCTAGGACCCATGCTGAGAGGAGTGCCCTCCGCTCTCTGCTGCCATCCCAGGCTCACGGTTCTCAACGCCCCGTGGTGCAGGCAAACTGGGCAAAAAGCGGGCACTGTCCATCTCACCCCTGTCAGACTCCAGCATTGACCTGCAGACGGTAATCCGCACCTCACCCAACTCCCTCGTTGCCTTCATCAACTCCCGCTGTGCCTCTGCCAGTGGCTCCTATGGCCACCTCTCCATCAGCACCATCAGGTGGGCACCAGACTTCAGCCTCGCTGGCAGGCATGCAGCCTGTCAGTCTGGGAGCCTGAATGCCGATTCCCAAATTCAGGAGTGCCTGGGGTGAGGGCTAGGGAAGGCAGGAGCAGAGTGGGATGGTGGGTTAGGGAAGGAGTGCCTGGGACTTCAGCCACCTGGGATCCCTGGCTTAGGAGACCTGAATTTCTGTCCTTTGATGGTGTCATCTGCTCATCCCTCTTGCTGTCTGCAGTCCATCACTGGGATACCAGAGTCCATCAGGTCAGCAGAAGGGCCAAGGCCACCTGTACAGCCACACTGCCCCCCCCCCGCCACCATGTAGCTCCCATGAGCACCTGTCTACCCGCCCAGGGCTCCGCCACCATGCCCCGGCTTGTGGGGCCCTCAAACACTGCCAGGTAAGGGTGCCTTCCATCCATGTAAGTGGTGCATCCCATAAAAGTGGTGGTCCAGTGGGCGTCTCAGTGCTGACTGCTTTCCAATTTCCCCATGCCTGGCCTGGTAGCAGCTGAAGTTGGAGTGGAGCCTGAGCAGCCCTCTGACTGTCAAATACCCAGAGGAGAGATCTGAGGGCGATATCTCCAGCCCGGCTTCCACAGGCACCCAGGTACTCCCCAGGCCTCGAGACCCCTCTACTTCCCCAGGGCTCTGCGCTCCTCCCTGGCACCACTCCCACTAATAGGGAGCACGAAGGGTTGTACCTGGGAGTGCTTATCTGGCTGTGATCCTCCAGGACCCTTTGCTGGGGATGCTCGATGTTCGGGAAGATCTGGAGAAGGAGGACGGGAAACCCGAGTCTGAGACTGTGTATGAAACGAATTGCTACTGGGATGGCTGTGCTAAGGAGTTTGATACGCAGGAGCAGCTGGTGCATGTGAGTTAGGTCCTGCCTGGATGCACCCAGCCTCAGAACCTGCCCTCAGGCTGCTGGCTGATATCCCCTTGTGTCAGCCCACGACTCTTACTTGAAGACTGTCCTATACTGGACTGCTCCCTGCCCCTGGCCCTAAGAACTCGCCATGCAGGTGCACCATGTTGGAAGTTGCCCCTAGGAAGGAAGGGAGGGATGTGCAACCTCAGCTTCTCATGAGCAAGTTCTTTGTGACCCTCCTGTATCATGTCCTTAGGGAACACCCAGTCTGGCCTTCCTCACCCCTGGGGCAGCTCTCCTGAACCACTGGTGCATCCAGACTTCCTCCTTTTCTCTTTTTCTCCCTCCAGACACTCCAGCTCTTCTATATCCCCTTGACCACCCCTCAGACCACTTTGACTCCTGTGTCTTCTCTTGGTCCTCACAAAGTAGCCCCCAGCCATCTCCTGTATCCCCTGCCTCCTCTAGACACTGTCTGACCACTCTGTTTTCCCCTAACTTCTGATGTCTCCACCCACCATCCTAGTCCCTCTATGTCCATTTCTCCCATGATACTCTTTTAAAACACCCATATCTCCCTAACACTTGGCACCCTGCCCAATGCTACCAGTGATGCCCCTCTCTCCTCAGCACATCAACAATGAGCATATCCATGGGGAGAAGAAGGAGTTTGTGTGCCACTGGGCAGCATGTTCCAGAGAGCAGAGGCCCTTCAAGGCTCAGTACATGTTGGTGGTGCACATGCGACGTCACACAGGCGAGAAACCCCACAAATGCACGGTGAGCTGGCATGAGCCTCTGCGAAGCCTCGTCTAAGCTGTGGTGCCTCACATCAGGCAAAGCTCAGGACAGGGTGTGAGCTGGCCCAGCTTGTATGTGGCATTGAGGGACATGCGGTGGGGAAAAAGAGGTGGGACAGACAGAGTCGTTGGGAGCACAGTAGTGCGTGATAGAGTGGGGTTCATGGGTGGCAAGCTTGAGCCCATGCGATCAAGGGCATGGCAAAAATGCACATGGGGTAAAGAGGTGTGTAGTGGGCTGGGTATAGCACAGCCATGTGGCCGGTGCATAGTGGGGTGCTATGATGCAGGCCAGAAGGGGGAAGGGCTGTGTAGTGGTGTGAGGACATGCACCTGAAGAAGGGCAGGTGTGTTGTTTGTTGTTTGGGAGGTGTGATGCATGTTCGTGGCAGATGTGCCATGGGTGTGTAGTGTGGGGATGATGCGGTACAGGATCTGTTGAAGGTGTGTGGCATGTTTCACCCTGCTTGCTTGCACAGTTCGAAGGCTGTAACAAAGCCTACTCACGCCTGGAGAACCTCAAGACACATCTGCGCTCACACACGGGTGAAAAACCCTACGTGTGTGAACACGAGGGTTGCAACAAGGCCTTCTCCAATGCTTCTGACCGGGCCAAGCATCAAAACCGTACTCACTCCAATGAGGTACAGACCTGTCCAGGGCTCTCTGTGCCCCTTTGGGCTCCCCATTTGCCGGCCCATACTCTGAAAACTCCCCGCATCCCTGTTTTTTTTTCTGTGTGCCCCAACTCCCTCCTTGCCTGCTCTAATAAAGTATGGCACCCTGCTCCCTTCCTCAGTCACGTGTATTCCTACCAGGGTCCCTTTACCCCCTGCCCCACTCCTGTGGAGCACTGGCCTTGAGTTCTCCCTCTGGCTCCCTATAACCTCCTCCAGGGCCCTGATGTAGCACCTAACATGCCCCCACCAAGAAGACTCAACCTCTTTGATCCCTTCCCACCCTCAGTTCCCTCAGTTCTCAGGTCCACTCAAGAGGGAGAGGAGGGTGATTTATTTCACACCCAGCTGGTGCTTTGTTGGGAGGGGTCTCTAGTCAGAGCTAACACCCTCCCTCCGCCATGTCTACCTTTTTTTCCTGACAGAAGCCCTATGTGTGCAAGATTCCAGGCTGCACCAAGCGCTACACAGACCCCAGTTCTCTGCGCAAACACGTGAAGACGGTGCATGGCCCTGACGCCCATGTCACCAAGAAGCACCGGGGGGATGTGGTGCCAGGCCGCGCACTGCCCACCCCCAGTGGCCCCCTAGACATGAAGCAGGAGAAAGACACAAATGGCCCCATGGACGCCCGGAAGGATGATGGCAAGCTTTTGGTGCCTGACTTGGCCTTGGTAAGGAATGGAGGGGTGATGGCAGAGGGCGGCCTGGCAGGCCTGTTGGAGGAGTCAGTTTGCATGGTAGGAGAGTCATCTCCGGGTACCTTTGGCAGGGTGTGGGCTCGCAGGTTGTGTTAAGTGTGTAGTGGATATCTGACCCCCTTTCCTTGGTTAATGTTTTGGGTACCCCCTAGAAGCCGCAGCCCAGCCCAGGTGGGCAGTCGTCATGCAGCAGTGACCACTCCCCACTCGGCAGCACCACCAACAATGACAGTGGAGTGGAGATGGCGGGTAACGCAGGTGGGAGCTATGAGGATCTGTCCACACTGGAGGATGTGGTGCCCGGTGAGCCCATGGGCACCTCAGGTCTCATGGCCCTCCACAAGCTAGAAAATCTTCGCATTGATAAACTGAAGCAGATGAGGAAGCCATCAGCTACCAAGGGCTTGAATTTGCCAGCCATCCCTGGAGCCGGTGAGACTGTGGTTCCCTCCCACCTGGATGCAGGGTCAGTCCCATGGGCACTGTGTCAAGAGAGATCTGGTCTCTGGCTGTAGAGGTTTCCACACCTTCTTTTCACTAGTGATGGACCCCCACATCTGGGCTGTGCCCCATCTTTGGACTCAATGATCTTAAAGGTCTTTTCCAGCCTAAATGATTTTAAATGATCTTCTGCCCCCTCTTTGTTGCCACTGCTTGAATCTACTTCCTGTCCTAGCAAGGGCTAACCATGGAACAGGCTGCATCCTGGTACTGGAGGTGGCTGCCTGTTCCTATGACTACTGGTGCCATGCTGTGTCCTGAGTGCCCTGGTGTAACTCCTTTTCTTTCTTCAGGCCTGCCTGGGGAGGTGCCTGGGATCCCCCTGCTACCACCAGCTGCCTCGCACCGGCGCATTGCAGAGCTGTCAGCAGCAGAGATGGGCATGCCACCGAATGAGCGCCGAAGCAGTGCCACCAGTACTATAAGCTCAGCCTACACTGTGAGCCGGCGCTCATCCCTGGTGTCCCCGTACCTGGCTGGGCCATGTCTGGGTGGTGAGGCAGGGGCAGTGCCTAGCGCAGCAAGCCTGGCAGATGGCTATGACCCCATCTCTCCAGACGAGTCGCGACGCTCCAGTGATGCCAGCCACTGTGGAGGGCTGCCAGGTGTGGGCAGCCTTACCCCAGCCCAGCGCTACCGTCTCAAGGCCAAATACGCTGCAGCCACAGGTGGCCCACCCCCAACCCCACTGCCCAACATGGAGCGGGGGGGCATGGGTGGCCATGGCAGCTTACCTGGGGACTACCTTGGGCCAGTTGAACCCCGCTTCCTTGCGAATGGTTTGCTGCGAAGGCACAGTTCCAATGACTACATGGGCTATACAGGCAGCATTCCCCCTCACCTCATGCCCCAGAATGGTGTGCGGCGGGCCAGCGACCCTGCCCGGACTGCAGCCAACCCTCATGCTGTGGCCAAGGTGCATCGTTTTAAGAGCATGGGTAACATGAATGTGCCAGGAGCAGGCAGAACTGCTCTGCAGCCCTTGAGTGGTTCTGATGCTAACCTTCAGCGCCATGTCTTCTCCCCGCGCCCACCCAGCATCAGTGAAAATGTCTTCTTGGAGAGTGTGAGCATAGAAGGCCCTGGCACAGGCGTGGAGTCTGGCTTGCTAGAGATGGAACAGTACTTGAACTACCCTGAGGAAAGCTTCCCTTGCCAGGGGACTGGTGTGGAGCTGCAACGTGAAGGCCTCTATAGCAGTGCTCACCAGACCACAGTGGGTATGCAGCTGAACCCAGGAGGGCTTGGGGACATGGAGGAGGGGTTGCTTCAGTCTGAGTTCTCCCTCCCTCAGTGCCAGATGAACCAGCACTTCACAAGTATGCATGCTGGCAATGGGACTATGCCAGCCCCTTGGGATGAACCTCCCCAAGGCAATCTGGAGATGGGTTCTGGGCAGCCAAGTGTCAGTCCTTCTGCTGCTGCCATGTCAGGGCCACACTGTCACCATCAAAGTACTGAGTACCCACTACCCAGTTCTTGTGGGCACCAACCCAAAATTGTGAGCTCGTGCCAGGACAGTGGGTTTTCTGGGGGCCACCGGCTTAACCGACTACAGATCAAATCTGAGCAGCGTTACCCAGTACCTGCCCCAGCACTTGCTCCCTGCCAGAATGCCAAGCTTGCTGGGCCCATGCAGTGTCCTGCATCATTTGGCCAAGCCATGAATGTAGGGTCTGGTGGCTACCAGTCCGAGGAACAGGCACCTGTTAGTTACATGGGCATGTTGAGCCCAGGCGCTAGAAAAGCCCAGACCCCCACCATGCAGACCAAAGAAGTGATGGTCCGTAGCTATGTGCAGGCCCAGCAGGCTTTGATGTGGGGAGACCAACTAACCTCCAAGGGAGGGGAGGCTGGCATGGGGCTGGGCAGTGAACGTGGGCAGTGCCAAGCGGTGCAGGCACCACTGTATCTCAGCCCCAAATACTCTGGTTACCAAACCAAACCAGATCACCTGCAGGGTCTGGCGGAGACCCAACACCTCCTAAATGCCCCATGCTTCAACCCAGAGATGGTGCCACACCCACCTGGTGGCCCTAAACCACCTGGTCACCAAAACAGTCTGAACTATGTGGGCAACCTGGCTCAGCCAAGTCATTCCTACGAGGGAGTGGAAGCCAGCTCCCGGCGTGTACTTCGCTTACCCCCTGCCCGTCCCACACCTGAGGGGCCCAGTAATGCCCTGCTGTATTACCCAGGCCAGGGCATGCATGTGCAAGTGGGCAAAGGTGGGCATAAGCTGCTGGGCCAAACGGCAGCAAGCTGTGGGGGTCCCGGGCATTATGGTGGGAGCTTGGAAGGACTCAAAGGCAGCTCATATTGCTACCTGGATTCGGGGGAGCAGGTGGCCAACAGCCTGGACTCCCTGGACTTGGAGAATACGCACCTTGACTTTGCTGCCATTGTGGAAGATCCAGAGACACCTGCACTGCTGCCTGGGCCCCCAAGCCCTGCTGGTGGCCTCCTGCTTCCTGCATCTGGTGGTGCCAACATGGCTGTGGGTGACATGAGCTCCATGTTGAGCACTCTGGCAGGGGAGAGCCATTTCCTAAACTCTCTGTCATAACTAGGAGGTACGGGCCGTAAGGTGGGCATGTCAGCAACTTGGCGGGGGGGGGGTAAACCACATCTGGGCAGAGGCGTGAAATCCTTTCACATGCAGATTTATGCCTGGTCCAGGGGAGGAGGTTGGGGAGAAACACCCTGGAGTCTCCCCTTCTCCAGTCTGTGAATGTCAGGTTCCTTCAGGGGAGGGAGAGACATTGCTAGGTCCCAGACAGCCACAGCCCTGATCAGGCACTTCAGGTCACCTCTTGTGGGGGAAACTGGCTTTACTGAGCTCTTCCACTCCAGTGCCTGGAACCTCTCCCTGCCTCATGTGGCCCTTGGCCCTCTGGACAGGGAGGCG